>JAPYYA010003582.1:0-12702 GCA_028533165.1 Leontopithecus rosalia | reverse complement strand
GGGGAGAAATGCCAAATATGGGTGAGGGGGCAGAAGGCAGCAAAACACACTGCCACGTGTGTACCTATGCAACTATCTTGCATGTTCTGCACATGTACCCCAAAACCTAAAATGCAATAAAAATTTAAAAAAAAAAAAAAAAAGAAACTGCAAGATTTTTTTTTAAGTGACAGAAATTTAAAATACTAACAGAAATAAAAAATGTTTTGATGGGCTTATCAGTAGATTGAATGCAGTCAAGGAAAGTACCAGGGACTTAAGAATATGTCATAGAAACCTCTCAAATGATAAGGCAAAAAGCAAAAAGAGCCTTTAAAGAATGGAATACAATATACAAGAACTGCAGAATGAGCACAAAGGGTATAACATATGTATTATAGGAATGCCACAAAGAGAAGAAAAAAAAAGAATGAGAAATATTTAAGTAATAATGACTAATAATTTGCCCCAAAAAATGTTAGGCACCAAATCACAAATCCAGGAAGTGCAGAGAATGTCAAAGAGGATAAATACTAAGCTACAGCTAGATATAACATATTCAAAGTGTAGAAAATTAAAAACAGAAAATTTTGAAATAAACCAAAGAAAAAACCCTTTACCTATAGAGGAGCAAGAATAGGAATTACACTAGACTTCAGAAAAAAACATTACCCACCTGGATGTTGTCTAAGAGAAACTCTTTTAGACCTAAAGATACATACAGATTGAAAATGAAGATGAAAAAGATATGCAAATAGTTTACAAGAGAGAGCTAGAGTGGCAATAATAGTATCAGACAAAGCAGACCTTAAGTTAAAAAGTGTAATTAGGGGGCCGGGCACAGTGACTCACACCTGTAATCCCAGCACTTTGGGAGGCCGAGGCGGGTGGATCACGAGGTCAAGAGATCAAGACCATCCTGGTCAAAATGGTGAAACCCTGTCTCTACTAAAAATACAAAAAATTAGCTGGGCATGGTGGCGTGTGCCTGTAATCCCAGCTACTCAGGAGGCTGAGGCAGGAGAATTGCTTGAACCCAGGAGGCGGAGGTTGCGGTGAGCCGAGATTGCGCCATTGCACTCCAGCCTGGGTAACAAGCGAAACTCCGTCTCAAAAAAAAAAAGTGTAATTAGGACGGGTGTGGTGGCTCACACCTGTAATCCCAGCACATTGGGAGGCTGAGGTGGGTGGATCACGAGGTCAACAGTTCGAAACCACCCTGGCCAACATGGTGAAATCCTATGTCTACTAAAAATACGAAAATTAGCCGGGCATGGTGGCAAGTGCCTGTAATCCCAGTTACTTGGGAGGCTGAGGCAAGAGAATTGCTTGAACCTGGGAGGTGGAGACCGCAGTGAGCTGAGACTGCACACACACACAAACCACCACCACCCCTTCCCCCGCCCCCCGCCAGCCTGAGTGACAGAGCAAGACTCCATCTCAAAAAAAAAAGTGTTACTAATAAAATGATCAATTCATCAGGAAGATATAACAATTTAAAGCACAGATGCAGCCAACATTAGACATCCAAAATACGTGAAGCAAATATTGGCAGAAATAAAGACAGTGCTACAATAATTATTGAAGACTTCAATACTGCACTTTAAATAATGGATAGACTAATTAGACAGAATATCAATACATAACAGACTTGAACAACATAATAAACCAATTGACCCTGGCATACATACACAGAGCACTTCATCCACTAGCAACAGAATAGAAAATTTCTCAAATGCACATGGAACATTCTCCAGATGAATTACATATTAGGCCATAAAACAAATATTAATAAAAATTTAAATGCCATAGATATGGATTGGATCTCTGTCCCTACCCAAGTCTCATTGAATTGTAATTCCCAGTGTTGGAGGTGGGGCCTGGTGAGAGGTGACTGGCTCATCAGGGCAGTTTTTCATGAATGATTTAGCACTACCCCCCTAGTGTTGTTCTTGTGATAGAGTTCTTATAAGATCTGATTATTTAAAAATGTGGAACACCTCCCCACTCTGGCTCTTGCTCCTGCTCTGACCATGTAAGATGTGTGTTTCCCCTTCACCTTGCCTCATGATTAAGTCTCCTAAGGCTGCCCCAGAAACAGAAGTCACTAAGCTTACTGTACAGCCTGCAGAATCATGAGGCAATTAAATCTCTTTTCTTTATAAATAAGCTAGTCTCAGGTATTTCTTTATAGCAATGTGAGAATAGACTAATATAGCCATATAAATAATATTTTCTGATCACAATAATATGCAACTAGGAGTCAATAAAGGAAAATTAAAATAGCACCAATAAATGGAAATCAAATATACACTCTTAAGTGAACAGTACGCAAAGAAATTTTTTTCCTTGTCTGAAATGAGTGTCTTTATTTCTTGTACCGTACAAATATGAAGAGGAGGAGAAAAGCCACTAGGGACAGATGAGAACTGTCAGATACACGATCATCGCCCAGAGAGAAAAAAGATCCTGCTTGCTGGGCTGCTTAAGAAGGACCCCAAGCAGAGGCCTGGAGGGGGGCCCAGCAATGCCCAGGAGATCAAGTGGCAGGACATGGTCCAGAAGAAGCTCCTGCCACCCTTCAAACCTCAGGTCACGTCCCAGGTCGACACACGGTACTTTGATGATAAATTCACCACCCAGTCCATCACAATCACATCCCCCTACCGCTATGACAGCCTGGGCTCTCTGGAGCTGGAACAGCGGACACACTTCCCCCAGTTCTACTCGGCCAGCAACCAGGAGGGAGCAGTCCGCCCACGCACAGATGCACCTACGCTGCCACCACCGCCAGGTGGCTTTTTTCCCCCTAACTTTATACGTTGCCTTTTTGGTTTGTGTCCCCAACCCCCACCTTCTCACCTGTTTTCAAGTTCTTCAGGCACCCCCGAGACGCGCCCCAGCTGCCCCTGCTTTCCCTGCTTCCAGCCTCACGTTTGTGCCCATTTGTGAGACTCCATCTCCTGCCCAGGCCTGGGCTGTTGGGCCGCTGGAGATACTCAGTTTTACTCTACACAAGCCCCAGTGAGGGGTGAAGCATGGCGCCTGGGGCCTGCTTGGGTCTCTGGCCCAGGTGCCGCCCTGGTGACGGCCTCCGCGCTGCCGCTTCCGGAGGAAGCCTGCCTTCCGGTGCGACGCCACACCCGGCAGACAGTGGTGCTGCCTTCCAGGCCCCGTGGCCTAGACTCGAAACGGCCAGGCGCAGGGCGGTCCAACCCTTCACCTGCTAGCCTCCCATAGGAGCAGAAAAGCAATAATATCCAGGGACAGGCAGAGGCCCTGGGAAGCTGCAGGGTTGGGCGTTAGGGCTGCTCCCTGGTAAACAGAGCCAGGTCCTAGGTTCTGCTCCTGGGGCACCAGGAGGGGCCGGGCTGAGTGCTGCCTCCTGGCCCTGCTTCCTCCCCACCAAGCTGCCATCCTCACCCTGTGGATGAGGCAGGAGGAACATTTGGGGGCAAACCTGCCTGCCCCCAGCCCCGTGCCTTGCAAGGGCTTCCTTCCAGCTGGTCTTTCCTCCCGCTGGATGGGGCTGGGCTTGCCCCCTTCTCTGTGAGGGTGGAGGGGCAGCAGGCGGCTGTTACAATCCTACACCAGACAGTATTGGGCCCCATGGACTTGACCAGGGAGGGATGAGGGTGGGCGTCTCTGGTACCTATTGGGGTGGGGGTGGGGCCTCTGAGAAGGGAGGCTCCTAGGCCCTCTCTTCACTCCCCCTCCCTAGGGCCCCACGTTCTGCAGCATTAAGGTTGAACGTGAGTGCACGTCCATGTCAGTGCTGTAGGACCCCTGTGCGTGCCTCAGACTGCGTGTGTCGACGTGACTCAGGCACACGTGGGTGTGTGTTGGTGTGAGGGCAGTGTGTCCTCCAGTGCTCATGGTGTGTGGGCTTGGGACCCATCTCTGGCCCAAGCATGTCATCCTGTTGGGGAGGAGTGCTGACCTAGTGGGAGGAGCCCCGCCACTGGGATCCAGGCTCCGCCGCCCACACCTCCCCTCCCCGCCGCAGCACCTCCCCCCGCGGCAACACCTCCCCGCTGGAACACCTCCGAGCTTTTGTGGGTGTTTGATCTCCCTACCCGACCTCTCCTACTACGCAGTTCCTGACAGGTGGGGTTTTTTGTTGTTGTTGTTGTTTTGGCTGTGGGCAAATCTCTTTTTAATTGCAAAAGACTTCATTTATAGCACATTCAATAACGAACCAACAGGAGAGTTGCTGACTTGGAACATATGAATATATAAAAATCCCTTGCAATTCAGGTAGCCAAGATAATAAGCGCATACAAGGAAAGCAACCTTCACTTTTCCGAAAACTTTTACATTTTAAAAAGTCACTAGGCATACTTGGAAGTTCAAAGCAGTAGAATATACCTTGCAGGGAAAGGAGGAGGAAAACCCTTTTCCATATTTTCAGGCAAATGTCTGTCAAATATATCCCAATTCCGCTTGATAAAGTCAGCTGGATGACTTCCTTGAACCAGGCTAGGGCAGAACACTTAGTAAAAGCGGGCCCTGGGAAGGGATGTGAATCCAGGAGAGGAGCACCAGATCCCATGCAGTGCCAAACACATTAGTCCCACCCTCTAACACAGACCAGGCACATTGCCCCATGTCCCTGGACCCGGGTGCATGAGAACAGTCATCAGATGGTTACTGCTTCCACAGCCCAGCGCTTTCTAATGGTCTTAATTTAGACCATGGAGAAAAATCCTTTACCACCAAGTGCAAACTGTCATTAAACTTAAGTCATAAGGGATGCTATGGGGCAAATTCTTGTAATACATGTATAAGGACTTCTACTTACCTAATTAGAGCAATGATTACACAACTGACATTCCTGTTTTCATAAGGTTTTGTTCTCTACACTGGAATGACTTAAGAAAAAAGTTGTCTACCCTTGGTTTTATTTTACGCTTTCAAAATAGAGGAAGTAGAGAGAAAAAAATTGTGACTAACTGCCTAACTTTGGAGCCCAGCAGGTAAAAAAGTGAACTTCTCTGACTCTGGGCCCATCAGATTTGGGGGACATTTCAGTGCCTAGGGAAGGTTAGTGAAGCCCATTACACCCCGAATCCTACAGAAATAATTCTACAGCTCCTCTATTACAGTGTTCTAGTAAAGCATATGCTGAAAAGTACAGGCTTCAACCTAACATCTAAATTTTTAAATTTTGTTTGCATTTCAGCAACAAACAAGCTCAGAGAGCTCATTGCAAAAGTGAAATAACAGAACTATTGCTTAGATGTTAAAAAAAGTCAAGCTGCTGCCCTCAGCTCCACTTAGGCAGACACGTAAGGTGGAGGTGGCTCCTCGGCAGCACCATTCACAGTGGCATCATCATAACGGGGTAGCAGCACCATATTGTCATTGCTGGTAACATAAACCAGGACATCGGAGGAGTTCCTACCATTGATGTATCATAGCAGTTCCAAACACAGCTAATCAAGTAACCCTTAAAAGTCAAGATAATGCTAATAAACAGAAGAATAATAAGGACCAAACAGGTAGGATTCACTGACATGACATCATCTCTGTAGAGAAAATTAGGAGGCAGTTGTCGTATGTATTAGAGCAGAGACAAAATAGAGAATGGACAGACAAAATACCTTTTTTAAATTGGATTTTTGAAAAGATCAACAAAACTGACAAAAGCAGCTAGACTGATAATAAAAGAGACAGAAGACTCAAATTTCAAAAAATTTGAAATTAGAGACATTACTATTGATTTTACAGAAATAAAAAGAATTATAATAAAGGACTGTGAATAATTTTATGCCAACAAATTGGATAACCTAGATGAAACAAACACATTCTTAGAAACATAAAACATTCCAGAACTGAATCATAAGAAATGAAAATTTGAACAGACTTTTAACTAGTAAAGCGACTGCACTTGTAATCAAAAACCTTCCAAGAAAGAGAAGACTTTGACTAGTTGGTGCCATTGGTGAATTCTATGTAACATTCAAGGAAGAATTAACACAAATTACTCTCAAACTCTTTTTGAAAATGAACAAAATGGGCACTCATTTTAGCTCATTCTATGAAGTCAGTATTAGTTGCATACAAAAGGCAGACAAAGACATTTCAGGGAAAGAAAACTACAGACCAATATTACTTATAAATATTAATGCAGAGGAAGCAGAGCAAGATGGTAGAATAGAAGGCTCCACCAATCATCATCCCCACAAAGACACCAATTTAACAACCATCTATACAGAAAAAACACCCTGAAAAGAATCAAAAGTAAGGTGAACCCTCATATTACCTGGTATTAACTTCATATCACTAAAAGAGACACTGAAGAATAAGACAAAAAACAGTCCTGAATCACCTATACCACCCCTCCCCTATCACTGCAGCAGCCACGGTATGGTGTGGAGAGTGTCTCTGGCCATTGGGAGAATGAGATCACAGCAACTGTGAGGTATTGAACTCAGTGCTTTCCTAGTAAAGCAGAGATTAAAACTGGACTAAACTCAGCTGATGCTCACCCATGGAGGGAACATTTAAACCCTAGCCAGAGAGGAATCACCAATTACAGTGGTCCAAATTTGAGTTCCTGTCAACCTCGTCACTGAGAGCTAAAGTTATCTGGGTCTCTAAGTAAACTGGAAAGGTGATCTAAGCAATAAGGACTGCAAATCTTACATGCGTCCTAATACTGAACTACTCACAGAGATAGTGGACTCAGTGGCATGTAACCCACCGAGACACCATCTGGGGCCACTAAGAGAGTGCCGGCATTCCCCCTTCCCTAACCCCAGGCCACACAGCTCACAACTCCAAAACAGACCCTTTCCTACTGCTTGAGGAGCAGAGAGGAAAGCATGGGAGGACTTTGTCTTGTATCTTGGATACCAGCTCAACCACAAAAGGATACGGCATCAGTCAGGGTTGTGAGACCCCCATTCAGGGCTCCCAGATGATATTTCTAGACTCACCATGGTCCAGAAGGGAACCCACTGCCTTGAAGGAAGGAACACATGATGGCAGCATTCATTACTTGCTATCTGAAGAGCCCTTGGGTGTGAATACCCAGAAGTGACACTCAGGAACTATGTTGAGGGCCTGGGGTGGGCTTCTGAGACTTTTTGGCTTCAAGTGAGACGTAGCATATGACCTACTGTGGTGGCTATGGGGAGAGACTCCTGCTTGAGGAAAGCAGACGGAAATGCAAAGGGGACTTTGTCTTGTACTTTAGGTACTGGCATGGTCACAGAGGGGTAAAGCACCAAATAGGCTTTCAGGGTCCTTGATTCCAGAACTTGACTTTCACATGGCATTTCTGGACATGTCCAGGGACACAGGGAATGCCCTGATGGGTGAGTCCCAGGCCAAGTAGTCTAGCATTGCTCCCCAGGGCCTGTGGTGATGGTGGCTACACAGTGAGACTCCTCTGGTTTTGGAAAGGGGAGGGAGAAGTGGGAAAGAGTGTATCTTGTAGTATAAGTGGCAACTCAGCTGCAGTGCAATAGAACACCAGGTATATTTCTAAGGTTTTTGACTTCGGTTTTCTACTCCTAGACAGCATCTTTGGATTTGCCTTCCCCTGAAGGGAAGAATGCAACCTGACTGGCTTTACCATCTGCTGATTGTAAAGACCCAGGCTTGGGTGAACCTAGCTAAGAAGTGGTTACAGCAGGTCTTGGGTGATACCCAGTGCTGTCCTGGCTTCAGGTCTGGTCTGGCAGTCATAGTGTTGGTGGCCACAGGGGTGCTTTTTCCAAACCTAACATTAGGTGGCTCATAAGAGAGAAAGAGACTGTTTGGGAGAAAGTAAGGGAAGAGAACAAGAGTCTTCACCTCTGGTAATTCAGAGAATTCTCCAGGATTTTAACCAAGACACTCAAGGGGGTATCTTTATGAGTCCACAAGAACCACCAAGTTATCTGGGCTTCGACTGTCTCCTAAGGTAGATACAGCTTAGGTCACAACATCCAGGTCTTTTCAAATATCTGGAAAGCCTTCCCAAAAGGACAGGTACAAACAAGCTTACACAATGAATAAATCTCGAATTCTTCAATGCCAAGACTCTAAAGAACAATCTACTGGAATCAACACTGTCCAGGAAAACATGCCTCATCAAGTGAACCAAATAAGATAACAGTAAGCAATCCTGGAGAGATGGAAATATATGCCTTTTCAAACAGAGAATTCAAAATAGCTGTGTTGAGGAAACTCAAAGAAATTCAAGATAGCACAAAGAAGGAATTCAGAATTGTTTCAGATAAAGTAAACAAAGAGACCAAAATAATTAAAAAGAATTAAACAGAAATTATGGAGCTGAAAATGCAATTGGCATACTGAAGAATGCATCAGAGTCCTTTAATAGCAGAATTGATCAAGCAGAAGAAAGAACTGGTGAACTTGAAGACAGACTATTTGAACACACAGTCAAAGGAGACAAAAGAAAAAACAATAAAAAAACAATGAGGCATGCCTACAGTATCTAGAGAATAGCATCTAAAGGCTATTCAAATCTAAGAATTATTGGCCTTGAAAAAAGAGGTAGAGAAAGAGATAGAAGTAAAAAATTTTTTCAAAAGATAACAAAAAACTTCTCTAACCTAGAGGAAGATATTCATATCCAAGTACAAAAAATTATAGAATACCAAGCAGATTTAACCCAGTGAAGACTACCTCAGGACATTCAGTAATCAAATTCCCAAAGATGATAAAGAATCCTAAAAGTAGCAAGAGGAAAGAAACAAGTGACTTACAATGGAGCTCCAATACACCTGGCAGCAGACTTTTCACTGGGAACCTTATGGGCCGGGAGACTGATATGATTTACTTAAAGTGCTGAAGGAAAATAAAACCAAAAAACTTTTGTTGTAGAATAGTATATACAGTAAAAATATCCTTCACACAAGACGGAGAATAAAGACTTTCATAGATGAAAAAAGCAGAGAGATTTTATTAACACTAGATCTGTCCTGTAAGTAATGCTAAACTGAGTACTTCAATCAGAAAGAAAAGGACATTAATAAGCAATAAGTAATTACCTGAGAGTACAAAACTCACCGGTAACAGTAAACAGAAAAACACAGGATATTGTAACACTGTGGTGTATAAAGTACTCTTACCCTAAGTGCAAATACTAGACAATAAATCATTCGAAAATAGTAACTAGAGCAACTTTTCAAGATGTAGACAATATATTCAGATATAAACAGAGACAACAAAAAGTTAAGCAGCGGGACAAAGTTAAGGCATACAGTTTTTATTAGTTTTCTTTTTGCTTATTTGTTTATACAATCTGTGTTAAGTTGTTATCAGCATAAAATAATGGGTTATAAAATATTATTTGCAAACCTCATCGTAACCTAAAACCAAAAACATACAATAGATGCACACAAAAAAAGCAAGAAACTAAATCATATTACTAGAGAAAATCACCTTCACTAAAGGAAGACTAGGAAAGAATAAAGAAATACTTACATTCGGTGTTGTTATTGATGAGCAAGGACTTACTCTTGTCAGTTTATTTGTTTTCTGGTTGTTTTCATATGTTTCTGTGGTCTTCTTTTTCTTCTTTCATTCATTCTAGTCTTCCTTTTGTGAAGGTGATTGAGCTGCTTGAACACATAGATATATAAATAAAATATTATTAGAGCTAAAAAGAGAGATAGGCCTCAGTACAATAATAGCTGGAGACATCAACATCCCACTTTCAGCATTGGACAGATCTTCCAGACAGAAAGTCAAAATAGAAACATTGAAATTAATCTGCACCACAGACCAAATGGATCTAATAGATATTTACAGAACATTGCATTCAATGGCTGTAAAATACTTTTCCTCAGCACATGGATTATTCTCAAGGGTAGACTATATGTTAGGTCACAATATGAGTCTTAAATCATTTGACTGAGTGTGGTGGCTCACACCTGTGATCCCAACACTTTGGGAGGCCAAGGCAGGCAGATCACGAGTTCAGGAGATTGAGATCAGCCTGGCTAACACAGCGAAACCCCGTCTCTACTAAAAAAACAAAAAATTTGCTGGGCTTGGTAGCATGCACCGGGAATCCCAGCTACTTGGGAGGCTGAGGCAGGAGAATCACTTGAACCTGAGAGGCAGAGGTTGCAGTGACCTGAGATCGTGCCACTACCCTCCAGCCTGGGCAACAGAGCAAGTCAATCTCAAATAAAAAAAAAATCATTCAAAAAAATGAAACAATATAAAGCATCTTTTTTAACCATAATTAATTTCTGTAACCAGAAATTAATAACAAGAGGAATTTTGAAAACTATACAAACACATGGAAATTAAACAATATGCTCCTGAATTACCAGCAGGTCAATAAGGAAGTTAAGAAGAAAACTGAAAAATTATTTGAAACAAATGATAATGTAAACACAACATACCAGTAACTATGGGTTACAGCAAGAGTACTAAGAAGAAAGTTTATACCTATAAGGGCCTACATCAAAAAAAAAAAAAAGGAAATACTTCAAATAAAGAATTCAACAATGCCTCCTTAAAAACTAGAAGAGAAAAAGTAAACCAAACCCGATATTAGTAGAAAAGAAACAAAATCACAGCAGAAATAAATGAAATTGAAGTAAAGAAAACAATACAAAGATTAGTGAAACAAAAAGTTGGTTTTTTAAAAAGTTAAACAAAGCTGACAAACTTTTAGCCACACTAACCAAAAAAAAAAAAGAAGAAGAAGAAGAAGAAGATCCAAAAAATGAAATCAGAGGTGAAAATCAAGACATTACAATTGATACTGCAGAAGTTTAAAGGATCATTAGTGGCTACTATGAGCAACTATATGCCAATACATCGGAAAATCTAGAAGAAATGGAGAAATTCTTAGACACATACAACCTACCAAAATTGAACGAGGAAGAAATCCACAACTTGAACAGACCAGTAACAAGATAGAAGCCATCATAAAAAGTCTCCTAGTGAAGAAAAGCTCAGGACTTGATGGCTTTAATACTGAATCATACTATACATTTAAAGAACTACCATCAATTAGTTCTGAAAAATAGCAGAGAAGGGAATACTTCCAAACTCATTCTGCAAGGCCAGTATTATCCTGATACCAAAACCAGACAAAGACACATTAAAAAAAGAAAACTACAGGTCAATTATCTCTAATGCACATTGGTGTAAAAATCCTTAACAAAATACTAGCAAATCAAGTTCAACAATACAGTAGAAAGATCATTTATCATGACCAAATGGGATTTATCCCTGGGATACAAGCAAGAATGGTTCAACATATGCAAATACATCATATCAACAGAATAAAGAATAAAAGCCATATGATCATTTCAATTGGTGTTGAAAAAGCATGTGATAAAATTTAACATTGCTTCATTATAAAAGCGCTAAAAAAACTGGGTATAGAACCCATCTCAACATAACAAAAACCATATACAACAAAAGAAAATGAAAACAGGCCGGGCGTGGTAGCTCAAGCCTGTAATCCCAGCACTTTGGGAGGCCAAGGCAGGTGGATCACGAGGTCAAGAGATCGAGACCATCCTAGTCAACATGGTGAAACCCCGTCTCTACTAAAAATACAAAAAATTAGCTGGGCACGGTGGTGCGTGCCTGTAATCCCAGCGACTCGGGAGGCTGAGGCAGGAGAATTGCTTGAACCCAGGAGGCAGAGGTTGCGGTGAGCCAAGATTGCGCCATTGCACTCCAGCCTGGGTAACAAGAGCAAAACTCTGCCTCAAAAATAAATAAATAAATAACTAAAAAATAAATTAAAAAAAAGAAAATGAAAACAAACACCATGTACAAAAGAACCACAGCTAATATATTGACTGTGGAAAAACTGAAGGCCTTTCCTCTAAGATCCGGAACATGACAAGGATGCCCACTTTCACCACTATTATTTAACATAGTACTGGAAGTCCTAGTGTGGACAATCATGTGGGAATTCACTTAGGATGGTGACAAAAATATTAAGAGGTAGTTATAGGTTATAGTAACAAGCCTCCTTGGTAGGCTGAGGGGTTTGCATTAATTTCAGTAGAAGTTTCTGCTGAAAGTAGTTGAAACCCATTTTACATTTAGTTAATGAGAAAAGCAAACAGGGTATGTGGGGTAGTTTATCTGAATAACTCACTAACCTTGGTGCCTGATGGCCCTCCCAGTGGGGAGGCTGACCAGGGAGACTACACCTTAATGGTGTTTACACTGAGCATAGGAACCTGGCCTTTGTTCTATGCACTCAAAGTGATGTTGATTCAAAGCTTTCTCAGTTGATGTGTACTCAGTAAAGGCCTGGAGTAAAGGCTGCTCATGGCCAGCAGCCATTAACCCTTCCAGGAGAGGGGCCATGGACATCCCTAGCCTACTCACTCACCATACTCTGTGTGTTTGAGTGTATTTGTTCATCCGCTGCTGAGTTAGGTTCTGCAGGACAGACCCTTCAGGTAGAGATCAACATCTCACAATTAGACAAGAGAGAAAAATAAAGGCCATCCAAATTGGAACAGAGGAACTCAAATTATCTTTGCTTGCAGATAATATGGTCTTATAAACTCAAACAGATTTACAAGAAAAAAGCAAACAAGCCCATCCAAAAATGGGCAAAGGAAATGAACAGACACTTTACAAAAGAAGACATACAAGAGGCCAACAAACATATGAAAAAATGCTCATCATCACTGGTCATTAGAGAGATGCAAATCAAAACCACATTGAGATATCATCTCACGCCAGTTAGAATGGCGTTCATTAAAAAATCTGGAG
>JAPYYA010003581.1:0-12702 GCA_028533165.1 Leontopithecus rosalia | reverse complement strand
TCCCCAATCCCCCCACCCCCTGCTCTCCCTCCTCTCGACCCCCACCACCCAGGCCCCAGTGTGTGATGTTCCCCTCCCTGTGTCCATGTGTTCTCATTGTTCAACACCCACTTATGGGTGAGAACGTGCGGTGTTTGGTTTTCTGTTCTTGTGTCAGTTTGCTGAAGATGACAGTTTCCAGTTTCATCCATGTCCCTGCAAAGTACATGAACTTGTCCTTTTTCATGGCTGCATAGTATTCCATGGCTTCTGTGTGCCACATTTTCTTTATCCAGTCTATCATGGATGGGCATTTGGGTTGGTTCCAAGTCTTTGCTATTGTAAACAGTGCCGCAATGAACATCCGTGTGCATGTGTCTTTATAATAGAATGATTTATAATCCTTTGGGTGTATGCCCGGTCTTGGGATTCCTGGGTCAAACGGTATTTCTTTCTTTCTTTCTGTTTTTGAGATGGAGTCTCCTTCTGTCTCCCAGGCTGGAGTGAAGCTCTGTGCTCATAGCTTGGTGAAGCCTGGGACTCCTGGGCTCACACAATCCTCCCGCCTCAGCCTCCTGAATAGCCGGGACCACAGGCGTGCATCACCACACCTAGGTCCCCTTTTAGAAAAAAAAAAAAAGTGACTTAAAATGAATTCCATCCAGTATTGCTTGAGAACAGGAAGTCAAGGCTGCAGTGAGCTATGTCAACACCCCTGCACTCCAGCCTGGGCGACAGAGAGAGACTGTGCAGGCGGGCCGGGTGGGGTGGCTCACGCCTGTAATCCCAGCACTTCGGGAGGCCGAGATAGGTGGATCACCTGAGGTCAGAGTTTGAGACCAGCCTGATCAACATGGCAAAACCCCGTCCCCACTAAAATATAAAAATTAGCCGGGCGTGGCGGTGCATGCCTGTAATCCCAGCTACCCAGGAAGCTGACACAGGGGAATCGCTTGAACCCGGGAGGAGGGCATTGTGTCACTGCACTCCAGCCTGGACAGCAGAATCAGAATAAGAATTTAAAAATGGGGAAAGTGTGGGACAAAATGATTGGCACTTAACCCTATAAATTAAGAAGGTGCATAAAAAAGTTTTCAACGCATAATGTATTAAAAACTTGCCCTACAGTAAAGTTATGCATATTAATTAGTATTCGTACAATATATTCTAAGACAAAAATATACTTTTAGAAAACAGACTTTGCAAATAAGAAGTATAAAATGATTAAACATATATAGACTCTGGCAGCATTGGAGAGAGGGAGGGGAGGAAGGAGTGCACACAGTAAACCCTTATCTGCACCAAAGCAGAGAAAGAGTTTCAGTTTTCACCTTCATGTCTAGAAAGAAAATGAGTTTTAGGCCAGGCTCGGTGCCTCACACCTGTAACCCCAGCACTTTGGGAAGCCAAGGCGGGTGGATTGCTAGGTCAAGAGTTCAAGACCAGCCTGGCCACCATGGTGAAACCCCATCTCAACTAAAAATAGAAAAATCGGCCGGGTGTGGCGGCAGGTGCCTATAATACCAGCTAGTCGGGAGGTTGAGGCAGAAAATCGCTTGAACCTGGGAGGCAGAGGTTGCAGTGAGCCGAGATCGTGCCACTGCACTCCAGCCCGCGTGACAGAGCAAGACTTTGTCTCAAAAAAGAAAAGAAAAGAGTTTTATGCAGCTATTTTTGCTGCATATGTGACTATTCCTGGAGACGTTGCTATTTGCAGAAGGCTGCAGTGCTAATTGGAGGACGCTACAGTGATTCAAGCTCATGGAGCGTTGTTCACAGAGCGTGTGTGACAATGTAAGAACTCTGAGCAGAAATGCAAGACGGTTGTCTGAGCCCACTGCAGGCTGCCACACAGAATACCACAGCCTGGGCGGCTCATCAGCAACAGAGAAGCTTTATGTCTCACGGTGCTGCAGGCTGCTGGTCCACGGCAGGGGCGTGGCAGGTTCAGTGTCTGCTGAGGCCCGGCTTCCTTCCTGATGGAAGGGGTGCGGCAGCTCTCTGAAGTCCCTTTTTAAAAATTTTTTCTTATTTTTTCTTTTTATTTTTTTAAAAGATGGGGTTTCACCATGATGGCCAGGCTGGTCTTGAACTCCTGACCTCAAGTGATCCACCCACCTCGGCCTCCCAAATTGCTAGGATTACAGGCGTGAGCCGCCACACCCGGCCTGGGGTCCCCTTTAGGAGGGCACTAATCCCATTCATGGGGCCCCACCCTGATGACCTCATTGCCTCCCAAAGCCCCACCTCCTGACACCATCAGGTCGGGGGTTCGATTTCAGCATGGGAATTTGGGGAAGACATGAACATTCACACCACAGCAACATCCAACTGGAAGAGCTCAGGATGTTGACAATCTTCCCCGCCCGAACCCTCACGGCCAGTTTTCAGCGACTTGTGTTCCTCTTAGAAGGAATCTGAAGATAGGTGGAAAAAAAGAACCAGGACATCCGTGTGCATGTGTCCTTGTAGTAGAACGATTTATAGTCCTTTGGGTATATACCCAGTAATGGCATTGCTGGGTCAAATGGAATTTCTATTTCTAGGTCCGTGAGGAATCGCCACACTGTCTTCCACAATGGTTGAACTAATTTACACTCCCACCAGCAGTGTAAGAGTGTTCCTATGTCCCCACATCCTCTCCAGCATCTGTTGTCTCCAGATTTTTTAATGATCGCCATTCTAACTGGCGTGAGATGGTATCTCAATGTGGTTTTGATTTGCATGTCTCTAATGACCAGTGATGATGAGCATTTTTTCATATGTTTGTTGGCCTCTTGTATGTCTTCTTTTGTAAAGTGTCTGTTCATTTCCTTTGCCCACTTTTGAACGCGGATGTTCATTGCAGCACTGTTTACAATAGCGAAGACCTGGAACCGACCCAAATGGCCATCGATGATAGACAGGACTGGGAAAATGTGGCACATATACACCATGGAATACTATGCACCCATGAAAAAGAATGAGTTCGTGTCCTTTGTAGGGACATGGATGAACCTGGAGACCATCATTCTCAGCAAACTGACACAAGAACAGAAAATGAAACACCGCATGTTCTCACTCATGGGCGGGTGTTGAACAATGAGAACACAGGGACACAGGGAGGGGAGCATCACACACTGGGGTGTGTTGGGGGGAATGGGGAGGGACAGCGGGGTGTGGGGAGTTGGGGAGGGATAGCATGGGGAGAAATGCCAGATACGGGTGAGGGGGAGGAAGGCAGCAAATCACACTGCCACATGTGAACCTATGCAAGAGTCCTGCATGTTCTTCACATGTTCCCCAAAACCTAAAATGCAATTTAAAAAAAGAAAGAAAAGCAGAGGGGAAAGCAAGCAGACAAAAGGGATAAGCTGAGGCAGGGAAAGTGATTGTGGAAATGCGTAATTACAGTGCGGCCATTTTTCAAGGATCTGAAGCCAGAAAAGCCACTTGACCCACTGATCCTGCCACTGGGTAGAGACCCAAATGACTATAAATCATGCTTTTTTTAAAATTGCCTTTTAGGTTTTGGGGTACATGTGAAGAACATGCAAGATATTTGCATAGGTACACACGTGGCAGCGTGATTTGCTGCCTCCCTCCCCCTCACCTGTATCTGGCATTTCTCCCCATGCTATCTCTCCCCCACTCTCCACCCCCCACTGTCCCTCCCCTATTTTCCCCAACAGACCCCAGTGTGTGATGCTCCCCTCCCTGTGTCCATGTGTTCTCATTGTTCAACACCCGCCTATGAGTGAGAACACGGGTGTTTCATTTTCTGTTCTTGTGTCTGTTTGCTGAGAATGATGGTCTCCAGGTTCATCCATGTTCCTGCAAAGAACATGAAGTCATCCTTTAACAGGGCTGCATAGTATTCCATGGTGGATACGTGCCACGTTTTCTCTGTATATTTTAAAAATTTTTAATTGCATTTTAGGTTTTGGGGTACACGTGAAGAACATCCAGGACTGTTGCACAGGTGCAGTGTCCCTCCCCTATTTCCCCCCAACAGACCCCAGTGTGTGATGCTCCCCTCCCTGTGTCCGTGTGTTCTCGTTGTTCAACACCCGCCTATGACTGAGAACATGCGTGTGGTTTTCTGCTCTTGTGTCAGTTTGCTGAGAGTGATGGTTATCAGGGGTATTTTGTTTTCAAGGTTTTAGTGCCAATCTCTGCAGAGAAAACCATACCCCTTGATGAGGAGGGTCACACAGGGTTTGTGGCGCAGGGAGGGGCAGGGTGTGGTGTTTCCTGTCCCTGTGCCACCTCTGCAGTCAACAGCGGACCCATCCAGGGCTGCAGAGAGGCAGGAAGACTCCCAGGATGCTCAGGAAAGCCTCACGAGGGGGAACGTGAGCTGCCTGCCCACCCACGGCGGGGCAGTGGTGTGGACGCCCCTCAGTGGGAAGTAACTTTGCCAGGCAGTGGGTCCCAGGATGGCACAAGTGTCTGAGTGTTTTGTCTCCTTGTTTGTTTGTATTGAGATGGAGTCTCACTCTGTCACCCAGGCCAAAGTTCCTACCCTTTTTCTTTCTTTTTTCTTTCTTTCTCTCTCTCTATTTCTTTCTTTCTCTTTCTGTTTCTTTCTTTCTCTATTTTCTTTCTTTCTCTCTCTCTCTCTTCTTTCTTTCTTCTTCCTTCCTTCCTTTCTCTTTCTTTTTCTTTCTTCTTTCTCTCTCTTTCTCTCTCTGTTTCTTTCTTTCTCTCTTTCTTCCTTTCTCTTCTTTCTTTTCTCTTTCTTTCTCTTTCTTTCGTTCTCTCTCTTCTTTCTCTTTCTTCTTCCTTCATTCCTTTCTCTTTCTTTTCTTTCTTCTTTCTCTCTCTTTCTCTCTCTGTTTCTTTCTTTCTCTCTTTCTTCCTTTCTCTTTCTTTCTTTCTCTTTCTTCTTTCTTCCTTCCTTCCTTTCTTTCTCTTTCTTCTTTCTTTCTTTTTTCTTTCTTTTTCTCTCTCTTCTTTCTTTCTCTCTTTATTTCTTTCTTTCTGTTTCTGTTTCTTTCTTTCTTTCTCCTCTTTCTTTTTTCTTTCTTTCTCTTCTATCTTCCTTCCTTTGTCACTCTCTTTCTTTCTTTCTCTATCTTCTTTCTTTTTTCTTTCTTTTTCTTTCTTCTTTCTTTCTTCCTTCCTTTCTCTCTCTCTTTCTTTTTTCTTTCTTTCTTCCTCTCTCTTCTTTCTTTTTTCTTTCTTTTTCTTTCTTCTTTCTTCCTTCCTTTCTTTCTGTTTCTTTCTTTCCTCCTTCCTTCCATCCTTCATTCCTTCCTTCCTTCCTCTCCTCCTCTCCTCTCCTGTTCTCTGTCTCTCTCCCCCTCCTTCCTTCCTTCTTTTTTCTTTTCTTTGCAGCCCAGGCTGCACTGCAGTGGCACGATCTCAGCTCACTGCAACTTCCACCTCCGAGGCTCACATGACTGTCCTGCCTCAGCCTCCTGAGTAGCTGGGATGACAGGTCTGCGCCACCACGCCCGGCTGGCTTCTGTATTCTGAATAGAGACGGGGTTTCTCCACGTTGGCTAAGCTGGTCTCAAACTCCTGACCTCAGGTGATCCACCCGCCCCGGCCTTCCCAAAGGGCTGGGATGACAGGCGTGACTCAGGGTGCCCTGCTTTTCTATTTATTCTTTATTTTTGAGATGGAGTTGCACTGTCATCGGCCAGGCTGGAGTGCACTGGCGCGATCTCGGCTCACGGCAACCTCCGCCTCTCGGGTTCAAGCCATTCTCCTGCCTCAGCCTCCCGCTCAGCTGACATTACAGACACGTGCCACCACCCCGGCTAATGGTCGTACTTTTTTTTGTTGTTGCTTTGTTTTGGGATGGAGTTTCACTCCTGTTGCTCAGGCTGGAGCGCAAGGCTGATCTGAGCGGGCCTCGTAGGCAGTCAGGGTTCCCTTCCCCCTTGCCTAGCCACGTGCTGGGATTGCAGGTATGAGCCACTGTGCCCGCCCTACACCCGGGATGTTGCTTAGGGCACGCTGCAGGAAGAACTGACAGTGCAGACATCAAGATCCTCGCCGTCATCCCATGCACAGGGACCCCATTTCCAAATCAGCTACTTTCTCACATTCAGGGGATGAATGTCAGCCAGTGGTGTGGGTTCCGGCCTGAGTCTGAAGGTCTGAGACCCAGGAGAGCTGAGGGTGTGGGTTCCAGCCTGAGTCTGAAGACCCAGGAGAGCTGAGGCTGTGGGTTCTAGCCTGAGTCTGAAGACCCAGGAGAGCTGACGCTGTGGGTTCCAGCCTGAGTCTGAAGACCCAGGAGAGCTGAGGGTGTGGGTTCCAGCCTGAGTCTGAAGGTCTGAGACCCAGGAGAGCTGAGGCTGTGGGTTCCGGCCTGAGTCTGAAGACCCAGGAGAGCTGAGGCTGTGGGTTCCAGCCTCAGTCTGAAGGTCTGAAGACCCAGGAGAGCTGAGGCTGTGGGTTCCAGCCTCAGTCTGAAGGTCTGAGGCCCCGGAGAGCCGAGGGCAGGTTCATCCTACACTTGTTTTCTAGGACAGAAGAACATTTCCACGCTTGGCCTGCACGGATGTGCTTTGATTTGGGGACAGGGACTCTTTCATCCCTGGGACTCTGCTGGCCACCCAGGCCTTTGCAAACACCCCCGAAAAATTCGGGGCTCTGCCGGCAGGTCAAGGAGAAGGCTGGCTGGGAGAGGGAAACTTAGCACACTCAGGACAGAAGCTGGCACGATGGCGTCTACCCCACGGCCGCCTCAGGCCACCCTGTGCGTCTGTCCCTTGGGTGGATTGATGCCAATAGCCAGGAACCTCCCAACGAGCAGCAGGCTTTACAGCGCCCCCGGAAAGGCGAAGTAAAACTCTGGGTCTATGCAGGGCATGGGCGGGCCCACGCCTGTCATCCCAGCACTTTGGGAGGCTGAGGCGGCCGGATCACGTGGTCAGGAGTTCAAGACCAGCCTGACCAATATGGTGAAATCCCGTCTCTACCAAAAATACAAAAATTCGCTCGGCGTGGTGGCCCAAGCCTGGGATCCCAGCACTTTGGGAGGCCGAGGCGGGCGGATCACCTGAGCCGGTGGCCGTGGCGGCTATTTGTGTCCCTCTCTTCCTCCAGCGCCGGTCGGTTTTCCGTTACTCTGTCACCTTGAGGTCTACAGGTCTCCCGGGACATGAACGCATCCTGTTCCTCCGGAGAAACGCCCCAAACAACCTCAGGGCGGCACGAAACTCACGGAGGGCCACGGGCATCCTCAGGTCGACTCAGACAGCATCAGACACGGTGACACAGATGAGCGCCTTTCTCTGTCACCTGCAGCACGGACCCACAAAACAGCTCGTGGCCTCACGGGATGTGGACGTGAGCCCGACCTGACCGCCTCGGTCGGTGGCACCCGGCCTGAGGCTTAGCAGCGGCCACAGACAGGTCGAGCAGGTGTACGGCCACCCACGGCCGCTTCCCCAGACACACAGAGGGAATTCCTTCCGCCTCACGGGCTTTCAGCTGTGACACTGGTGAAACCGTGTCTCTAGTAAAAATACAAAATTAGCCGGGCGTGGTGGCGGGCACTTGTAATCCCAGCTACTCGGGAGACTGAGGCAGGAGAATCGCTTGAACCCGGGAGGTGGAGGTTGCTGTGAGCTGAGATCTCTCCAGTGCACTCCAGCCTGGGTGACAGAGCAAGACTGTACCCTCCCCACCAAAAAAAACCCAAGAGGGCCAGGCATGGTGGCTGATGCCTACAAACCCAGCAGTCGGGGCGGGCGTCCTGACTCAGGCCTGTAATCCCAGCACTTTGAGAGGCTGAGGCGGGCGGATCACGAGGTCAAGAGATCGAGACCATCCTGGCCAACATGGTGAAACCCCGTCTCTACTAAAAATACAAAAAAAAACCAAAACAGCTGGGTGTGGTGGTGTGTACCTGTGGTCCCAGCTACTCGGGAGGCTGAGGCAGGAGAATCGCTTGAACCCGGGAGGCGGAGGTTGCTGTGAGCTGAGATCATGACATTGTACTGCAGCCTGGGTGACAGAGCATTAATTCACTTTGGAGAATGGCCCCCATCTGGAACCAGATTGCTACACAGGACGTGATTTCAACCTTTTTCACGGCCTCGTACTCCTCCATGGTGTCTACCTGCCCCATTTTCTTATTTTTAGTTATTTATTTGTTTTGACACAGAGCTTTGGTCTTGTTGTCCATGCTGGAGTTCAATGGCGCCATCTCGGCTCACTGCAACCTCCATCTGCCAGGTTCAAGCGATTGTCCTGCCTCAGCCTCCCCGGTAATGGGATTATAGGCACACACCACCACGCCCGGCTAACTTTTGTATTTTTAGTAGAGACGGGGTTTCACCATGTTGACC
Source organism: Leontopithecus rosalia (assembly GCA_028533165.1). Lineage (NCBI taxonomy): Eukaryota > Metazoa > Chordata > Mammalia > Primates > Cebidae > Leontopithecus > Leontopithecus rosalia. The sequence continues at coordinate 4,432 of JAPYYA010003581.1, read as the reverse complement.
AGGCTGGTCTCAAACTCCTGACCTCAAGTGATCCACCTGTCTTTGCCTCCCAAAGTGCTGGGATTACAGGCGTGAGCCACGTGGACTCTTTATGTATTTATTTATTTATTTATTTTTGAGACAGAGTCTCACTCTGTCGCCCTGTGAAATGGCCCAATCTGGGCTCACTGCAACCTCCCCCTCAGGTTCAAGCGATCGTCCTGCCTCAGCCTACCTGGTAATGGGATTATAGGGACGCTCCACCACGCCCAGCTAATTTTTGTATTTTTAGTAGAGATGGGGTTTGCCCATGTTGGCCAGGCTGGTCTCGAACTCCTGACCTCGGGTGATCCGCCGTCCTCGTCCTCCCACAGTGCTGGGGTTACAGGTGTGACCCTCCGTGCCTGGCCTGGCCTGAGGGAGTCTACTGTGTCTTTCCCTGAGCAGTGGTTGAATCCTCACTCATTCCATGTTGCTGACAAGCCCTCCCTGTCACCCTCCTCCCACAGATGAGAAGAATCAACCTCTGTTCTTCACGGACAAGGATGTCAGCGCTTAGAAATCTGGCGCTCGGCCGGGCGCGGTGGCGCAGGCCTCTAATCCCAGCACTTTGGGAGGTCGAGAGGGGCGGATCATGAGGTTAAGAGCTTGAGACCATCTTGGCCCACATGGTGAAACCCCATCTCTACTAAAAATACAAAAATTAGCCGGGGACAGTCATGGTGGCTGCCTGTAATCCCAGCTACTCGGGAGGCTGACGCAGGAGAATCGCTTGAACCCAGGACGGGGAGGTGGCGGTGAGCCGACATGGCGCCATTGCACTCCAGCCTGGGTGACAGAGCGAGACTTTAAAGAAAGAGAGAAAAAGAGAGAGAGAGAGAGAGAGAGGGAGAGAGAGAGAGAGAGAGAGAGAGGGAGAGAATCTGGCTTCTGAGTCGTGAAATCCTCATGGGATGCTGAGTAGGACATGAGGCTGCCTGGTCCCTGGACCAGCACTGAGCACCCAAGATGTATCCGCCGGTCACCGTCTGGCCATGCACCAAAGGGTGTCGCAATCGGCACAGCTTTAGGACGCACAAGGAGAGGTCTCCTGCCTTCCATTTTTTTTTAAATTTAGGAGGAAACAGGAATGTGTTGTGGGAAAGGCGACGGCACGTCACCGCTGGCTGCAAAATGTAGGACAAGAATTGTTCCTCTTTCCCTCCCTCTCCGGGTTCTGTTAGACTCGGGCACCCTGGGTGCCAGCACCGCGAGGCGCTGCAGCGGGCTCAGCTGTGCACACGAGCGAACAGTTACACAGGAAATTTCACAACGGGCTTCCTTTCTACCTAAGCCTGACTCGAAGCTGTGGTTGCCCGCTCGGAGGTGGAGTTTGCAGAATTTGCATCGGGTGACAGTCCCTCCAGCCGGTCGGCGGGCCACGCAGAGAAACGGCCACGGTTGCCACTTGCTGGAGAGATGGCATCGCAGGCGCAGGCATCTGCATGCAGCGGCCACGTCCACGAGCCATTTGCGTGGCCAGGGCCTGCAAGCTGCCATCTGGCCCCCTGAGTCCCTGGCTCTGAGGCACCTGGAGACCCTCTACGCTGTCACCTGTGTCTTCTGCTCCTCCTCCTGCTTCTGAACAGGTGAGCGGCCGGGCTGGCCTTTTATTCCCGTTCTGCGTGGTCAGGGAAGAACGGACGTGGCCGGGAGGGTCTGTGGGGGTCTGTGGGGGGAAGGCCACGCACACTTTACAAGGCATGGTGTCCTCACGCTAGAGCACACCAAGAGTGCAAATCACCCGGGACAAGGGCTGTGCACAGCCACTGAGTCACTTAGTCGGGAAATGCTGCAATTTCCCGGGGCTGCAAGCCACCCCTCCTTTAAAAAGTCATGCCATGCTGTGCACGTCTCTTGGGGTTAACCTTACAGAGGGCAGACTTAACCCTGTATGCCACTTAACCCCTGTATGCCAGACGTTGCCGTTTTTTGAATGTTTGCAATGAGCCCTTGCTGATGACATGGAGCCATGGCATGTAATAACTCCCAGATGCTTACCGTTCCAGTAATGGAACAGTAGGCACACGTGGGTTCGAGAGCCCTGTGGGTGCCTGGATGACCAGGGTGGCCCCTCGTCACCCCTACCCCGGTGCCAGAGAGACCCCAGGCACAGGTCTTACAGCCACCTTGGACCTCATTTGCACAGGTCGTTAGAAACCGCAGAACTTCTCAGGTGCGATGGCTCACACCTGTAATCCCAGCACTTTGGGAGGCCGAGGTGCGCAGATCACCTGAGGCCGGAAGTTCGAGACCTGCCTGACCAACACGGAGAAACCCCGTCTCTATTAAAAATACAAAATTACCCGGGCGTGGTGCACGCCTGTAATCTCAGCTACTCGGGAGGCTGAGGCAGGAGAATCGCTGGAACCCGGGAGGTGGAGGTTGCAGCGAGCCGAGATCACGCCGCTGCACTCCACCCTGGGCGACAGTTTTGAGACTCCGTCTCAAAACTCAGAGAAACAAAAAATTAGCAAAAAAAAAGAAACTGCGGAACTTTTTAGATCCATCCCCAAAGAGCAGAGAAAACATAAGGCCCCATGCGCTGGCCTGGCGGGGGAGTTCTGGGAACTCCAGGCCCCCACCCAACACACACACACACACACGGACGCACAAGGCCTCCCCGGTGCTTTCCGTCACATTTCTACAAAGAGGAACTACGATCACATGGCAATGTCGCTAAAAAGAAACGGGTGTGTTGTTTTGGTGTGTGGCTGTTTATTCTCCGGCTTGTGCTGTTTACATAACGTGGACACTGTGTAGCTCCACAGCCCTGAGGCCGGCGGCGGGGTGTGGGCGGGGCGGCTTGGATTTCGCAAGCAGCACCAGGAACTAACTATTTTCTCATGGTGGGTCACGCCTGCAAGCTCAGCACTTCGGGCAGATCACTTGAGGTCGGGAGTTCGAGACCAGCCCGGCCAACATCACAAAACCCGTCTCTAGTAAAACTACAAAAATTAGCCCAGGTTAGGAGTTCGAGACCAGCCAACAGGACAAAACCCCGTCTCTACTAAAAATACAAAAATTAGCCGGGTGTGGTGGCCCACACCTGTAAACACAGGCATTCGGGAGGCTGACGTGGGAGAATCACGAGAATCACTTGAATCTGGGAGGAGAAGGAGGTAGCAATGAGCCGGGATCGTGTCACTGCACTCCAGCCTGGGTGACAGAGTGACGCTCTGTGTCAAAAAAACAAGAAGAAAAGCCGGGCACGGTGGCTCACGCCTGTCATCCCAGCACTTTGGGAGGCCGAGGCGGGTGGATCACGAGGTCAAGAGATCGAGACCATCCTGGTCAACATGGTGAAACCCCGTCTCTACTAAAAATACAAAAAATTAGCTGGGCATGGGGGCGCGTTCCTGTAGTCCCAGCTACTCGGGAGGCTGAGGCAGGAGGATTGCCTGAACCCAGGAGGCAGAGGTTGCAGTGAGCCCAGATCCTGCCATTGCACTCCAGCCTGAGTAAGGAGAGAAACTCCGTCTCAAAAAAAAAAAAAAAAAGAAGAAGAAAAAGAAAACCATCCGACCTTGTATTTTTATTTGGGTGCCACCAGACAGGTGCCAGAGTCATTCTTGTAGTAAAAGGCTGCCCTGCTTCCCAAATATCAGCATCCCCCACCCCCAGGGGGACGATCAGGGCAGAGGCCGAAAGAGGACTGCATGGGACAACCGTGATGGTTGACCAGCCCCGTGTTTGAAAAAGCCCGTGCCTTTCACACGTCTCCCATGAGGTCCCCACCAGGTCCCCACCTGGACACACTGTTGAGCCTGATCAAGCTTCCGGTGGGTGGCACAGGCGAGGTCCCCTCGGAGAAACACAGATACCCTCCCTCCCTCCAGTGCTACCCACACTCCAGTTTGGGGCTTTCAGGTTAAGGTTCAAGGGAGAGAAGCCACAGCTTAGGATGAGTGACAGCAGAGTCGCTGCTGGCAGTGGTGAATCCAGCAGATTGTTATCCCTCCCCAACCTCCCCACCCCCTGCTTTCCCTCCCCTAGCTCCCCGTACCCCCCGACAGGCCGCGGCGTGTGATGCTCCCCTCCCTGTGTCCAAGTGTTCTCATCGCTCAACTCCAACTTGTGAGTGACAACATGCGGTGTTTGGTTTTCCGTTACTGTGTCAGTTTGCTGAGAACGATGGTTTCCAGTTTCATGCGTGTCTTCGCAAAGGACAGGAACTCATCCTTTTTCGTGGCTGCATAGTATTCCACGGTGTGTACATGCCACATGTTCTTTATCCAGTCTGTTCTTGATGGGCATTTGGGTGGGTTCCAGGTCTTTGCTGTTGTGAACAATGCCACAATCCAAATACGTGTGCTTGTGTCTTTACAATTGAATGATTTATAATCCTTTGGGTACATACCCAGTCACGGGATTGCTGGGTCAAATGGAATTTCCAGTTGTAGATCCTTGAGGA
>JAPYYA010003580.1:0-12704 GCA_028533165.1 Leontopithecus rosalia | reverse complement strand
GGACCCCTTCCTGACACCTCACACTAAAATTAACACCAGATGGATTAAAGACTTAAACATAAGACCTAGCACCATAAAAACACTAGAAGAAAATCTAGGCAAAACCATTCAGGACATAGAAGTAGGCAAGGGCTTCATGACCAAAACACCAAAAGGATTGGCAACAAAAGCCAAAATAGACAAATGGGACCTCATTAAACTCCACAGCTTCTGCACGGCAAAAGAAACAGTCACTAGAGTGAATCGGCAACCAACAGAATGGGAAAAAATCATTGCAGTTTACCCATCTGACAAAGGACTGATATCCAGAATTTACAAAGAACTCAAACAGATTTACAAGAAAAAAACAAACAAGCCCATCCAAAAATGGGCAATGGATATGAACAGACATTTCACAAAAGAAGACCTACATGAGGCCAAGAAACATATGAAAAAATGCTCATCATCAGTGGTCATCAGAGAAATGTAAATCAAAACTACATTCAGATACCATCTCATGCCAGTTAGAATGGCGATCATTAAAAAATCTGGAGACAACAGATGCTGGAGAGGATGTGGAGAAATAGGAACACTTTTACGCTGCTGGTGGGAGTGTAAATTAGTTCAACCATTGTGGAAGACAGTGTGGCGATTCCTCAAAGACCTAGAAATAGAAATTCCATTTGACCCAGTAATCCCATTACTGGGTATATATCCAAAGGGCTATAAATTGTTCTACTATAAGGACACATGCACACGAATGTTCATTGCAGCACTGTTTACAATAGTAAAGACCTGGAACCAACCCAAAGGCCCATCGATGATAGACTGGACTGGAAAAATGTGGCACATATACACCATGGAATATTATGCAGCCATCAAAAGCGATGAGTTCGTGTCCTTTGTAGGGACATGGATGAATCTGGAGAACATCATTCTCAGCAAACTGACACAAGAACAGAAAATGAAATACCACATATTCTTGCTCATAGGCGGGTGATGAACAATGAGAACACATGGACACAGGGAGGGGAGCACTACACACTGGGGTCTATTGGGGGGAATAGGGGAGGAACAGCGTGGGGGGGAGCTGGGGAGGGATAGCATGGGGAGAAATGCCAGATGTGGGTGAAGGGGAGGAAGACAGCAAATCACCCTGCCATGTGTGTACCTATGCAACTATCTTGCATGTTCTGCACATGTACACCAAAACCTAAAATGCAATAAAAAAACAAAGTAGGGTATGAATAAATAGATTATTAAAAGAGAAATGAACAAAAGAAAAAGAAAATACTCACTGTGATTCTGTGATTTGCAATAACATGGATGGAACTGGAAATTATCATGTTAAGTGAAATAAACCAGGCACAGAAAGACAAAAAAAAAAAATACAGAATGGCTGCATGGATTTTTAAAAACCCCCAATCCAACTATATGCTGTTTACAAGAAACTCAATTAGTAGTAAAGACACATAAAGACTGAAAATAAAGAAATGAAAAAAGATATTCCTTGCAAATGGAACACAAAGGCGAGCAGGGATGGCTACATTTATAGCAGAGAAAACAGACTTTAAGTCAAGAACTGTAAATAGGAAAAAAGATCTTTATATAATGATAAAGAGATCAATGCAGCAAGATAATATAAAAATTCTAAATATATATGTATCCAACATTGGAACACCTGGATTCATAAAGCAAATATTAGAGCTAAAGAGAGAGATAAACTGCAAAACAATAATAGTGGGGGACTTCAACACTCCACTCTCAGCATTACATAGATAATCTAGACAAAAAAAATCAACAAAGAAACAATGGATTTAAGTTGTACTTTAGACCAAATGAAGCTAACTGACATTTCAGAACATTCTATCCAACAACTGCAGACTATACATTCCTTTCATCAGCACAAAGAACATTCTTCACGATAGACCAAATGTTAGGCCACAAAAAAGTCTCAACACATTTAAAAAATTCAAAATAACATCAAGTATCTTCTTGAACCACAATGGAATAAAACTAGAAATCAAAGCCAAGAGGAACTTTGGAAACTATATAAATACACGGAAGTTAAACAACATACTCTTGAATGGGTTAACAAAGACATTAAGATGGAAATAAAAAATATTGAAACAAATGAAAATGGGAACACAACATACAAAAACCTGTAGAACATAGTAAAAGCAGTGCTAAGAGGGAATTTTATAGTAATAAATGCCTACATAAAATAGTTGACAGAGTATAAATTAACAGTCTAACAATGTATCTCAAGGAAACAAAAAAGCAAGAATAAACCAAACCCAAACCAGCAGAAGAAAAGAGCAAAATGAAATAGAGACTGAAGAGAAACAAAGTATCAACAAAATGAAAAGTTGGTTCCTCAAAAAGATAAACAAAGCTGATAAACTTCTAGCTAGACTAACAAAGAAAAAAACAAAAAAAGGGAGAAGTCCCAAATAAAATCAGAAAGAACAAAGAAGACATTACCATTGATACTACAGAAATATAAGGAATCATTAGAGACTATTATAAACAACTATATGCTGACAAACTGAAAAACCTAGAGAAAATAAATAAATTCCTGGAAACATACAACCTACCCAGATTGAATTGGAAAGAAAGAAAAACCTTGAAGACCGATAATACATAGCAAGATTGGATCAGTAATAAAAAAGTCTCCTGACAAAGAAAAGGCCAAATTCTTGATAAATATACAGCCAAATTCTACCAAATGTAAAAAGAACTAATAACAATTCTCTTGAAACTACTCCAAAAAATTGAAGAGGACAGAATTCTCTCTACTTCATTCTACAAGATCATAACCACTCTGATACCAAAACCCAGAACCAGGAAAGAATGCAACAAAAAAAGAAAACTACATATCAATATCTTTGGTAAACACAGATGCAAACATCCTAAATGAATTACTAGCAAACCTAAACTAAGAACTAATCAAAAAGTTAATACACCACAATCAAGTGGTATTTATACCAGGGATGAAAAAATGGTTCAACATAAGTAAATCAATAAACATGATCCATCACACCAACAGAATAAAGGAAAAAAATCATATGATTATCACAACAAATGAAGAACAACTGATAAAATTCAACGTTCCTTCATAATAAAAACTCTTACAAAACTAGGCATTGAAAGAGCATATTAGAAAATAATAAAGGCCATATACAATAAATCCATAACCACCATCACACTAAATGGGGAAAATCTGAAAGCCTGTCCTCTAAGAACTGGAACAAGACAAAGTTGTCCACCTTCACCATTCCTATACAATGCTGTACTGAAAGTCCTAGGTAGAGCAATCAGGCAAGAGAAAAAAACTAACAGGCATCCAAGTTAGATGAGTTAGCCTGAGTCAGCTAGTAGACTTTGGTGAAGTCCCCTGGGATGTAGAATCAGGAATAGTTTCCTTGGTCCAAGCTGGAGACTAAGAGTGACCACAAGGCTGTGCACCTGGCTCCTGCACTTGTAGTTACAGCACACTTCCCACTTTCCCCCTGGTTCTGGCCAAGAGAGTTCACCCCACTCAACACTATATCACAAATTTCAGCTGGGAGCTTCTCTAAACCTGTGACTGCTGCCTAAGATAACTAGCAGACTTCCATGAGGTTCCCTGTGACGTAGAATGAGGAATGGCTTCCCTAGGCCCAAGCTGAAGACTGGGAATGTTCACAAAGTTATTTCCCTGCTGCTCCTACTTTTATATTCTTCACCACTCCCTAAATAGTTCCAGTGCTGGGTGGGGTTAAGGCCTTCCTCTGTGGGCTGAATTGTGAGGCATTAGCATCTGTGTTTATCAGGGATATTAACCTGTAGTTTTCTTTTTTTGAGATGGAGTCTCATTCTGTCACCCAGGTTGGTGTGCACTGGCACAATCTCAGCTCACTGCAACCTCTGCTTTCTGGGTTCAAGTGATTCTCCTGCCTCAGCCTCCTGAGTTGCTGAGATTATGGGCGTGCACCCCATGCCTCGCTAGTTTTTGTATTTTTAGGCGAGATGGGGTTTCACCATGTTAGTCAGGCTGGTCTCTAACTCCTGACCTCATCCACTCACATCAGCCTCCCAAAGTGCTGGGATTACAGGCATCAGTCACCACGCCCGGCCTCTTTTTTTCTTGTTGAGTTATTGCCTGATTTTGGTATCAGGGTCATTATGATCTTGTAGAATGAGTTAGTGAAAGTTCTGTCCTCTTCAATTTTTTTGGAACAAGCAGAAGAATGCAACTGGATTGCTAACTCTCACTATATACAAACAAATCCAACTCATAATGGATTAAAGACTTAAAAATAATACCTGAAACTATAAACATACTGGAAGAAAACCTAGGGAAAACACTGCTGGACTTTGGTCTAGGCAAAAAGTTTATTACTAAGATTTCAAAAGCATAGGCAACAAAAACAAAAATAGACAACTGGTAATATATTGAACTAAAAAACTTCTGCACAGTAAAAATGTCATGTAAGTGGTTTGGAAATATTTTTTCCCTTTCAACAGATTGTCTGTTTACTCTAGCAAACCAGAAGCAAACTTGAATAAACAGACAACCTGTTGAATAGGAAAAATATTTCCAAACTACTTATATAACAAGGAACTAATACTTCCAAACTACTTATACAACAAGGGACTAATATTCAGAGTATACAAGAAACTCAAACAACTCAGCAGAAAAAATAAACTAATAATCCCATAAAATGTGGGCAAAGGGTTGTTGTGTGTTTTTCTTCCCCCAAAAGGGCAGACTGGAGGTAATGTCAGCGTGTCTCTTCTACTTGGAAAGACAATAGTGTGTAGAGATTCATAATGTGAACTTTTTCTCAAACAGCAACACAGGAACTGAACAGGAAAACTTAAAGAAAGCACAGACCCCTTCAAAGTGGCAACCTGCAAATTATATCATGAGCCAGGCATAATTGATGCCAAATCCCCAGAGGTGAGAGGGGGAGACACTGCCTTCAGGATATACAACACCACTGGGAACCTGGCAATTCAGCCCACAGGGGAAGGCCTTAACCCTACACAGCACTGGAACTGATTTAGAGAGTGGTGAAGAATATAAAAGTAGGAGCAGCAAGGAAAGAGCCTTCTAAGCATTCCCAGTCTCCTGTTTGGACCAAGGGAAGCCATTCCTTATTCTACATGACAGGGGATCTCACAGAAGTCTGCTAGCTAACTCAGGCAGTAGGCTCAGGTTAAGAGAAGCTCCTCACTGAAATCTGTGATATAATCATGAGTGGGGATGAACTCCCTTGGCCAGAACCAGGGGACAAGTGGGAAGTTTGCTGTAGCTATGAGTGTAGGAGCCAGGTGCCTTAGCTTTGTGGGAGTGGACTGGGAGGGGTGTAACATGAAGGCTCCAATTGCTGTCTCCATGGGAAGACTTATAACCCTGGACAGTTTTAAATTCTGAATCTAGGCTGCCTGGAACTTAGCTAGCTACTGCTAATGGATCACTGCAGGTGTGAGACCTGCCTTGCCAACTGTGTGAGAGCTGGGTAAGGCTTACTCCCACCTACTACTTTCCACTTCCTCTGCAAACTCTTCTGTGCAGCAGAGGCAGCTATGCTCCTCAATGGAACATCACCTCAGTGGCTAGTAAATCAGCCACAGAGGTGGTGATTTCCACAGGGGCCAGTGCTTGCCCTGCAAGTAGAGAGCCAGAGTGTGGACCTACCTGACCCAGCTTACATCTGGCTTTGTCCTTCCACCTGCTCTGGTAGCATAACATAAAGGACAGAAACTTTTGGGAGCTCTCTAGCCCCACCCATCACCTGTGAAACCAGAATACCTCTCCTGGGTAACATAAGGCAAGCACAAATCCCAGTGCTACTACAGCACGTGGTGCTCTTTTCCTAGTGCCATCTCCTAGCTGGGAGGCCAAATGACAGTTCATTGCAGCATCTGCACCTAGAATAACACTGTGTCCAGAAAGGAGAAAACCTGTGTAAGACCTCAGCTATCACCACTGCCTGCAACATCCTGGGTAACCAGGAGGTCACGAGTCTGCCCAGGTGATCAGTTCATTACTACTATAACTGGAATCTGAGAAGGTCAACATACTAAGGCGATTTATAACCAAGGAATCTCATGGAGTCTACATCACTCCTCTGCCACTCCTATCAGAGTTAGTGCTGATAGTTGCTGATGGGAGACTTGAGTACAGGTCATATCACTGGATCTCTTGAAGATATTCACCAGCACCAGCCTGCAGTGTGGCAGTCACACTGGGCAGCCAGACATAGAGAAGCAGTAGCGTTCACAGCAATCTGGCTCTAGAGGACTCCTACTCCTAAGGAAAGGGGGAATGCATCACATCAAGGGAACAACATCCCATGGGACAAAAAAATTGAGATGGCAGGCCTTGAGTCTTAGATCTTTACAATGGTGAGAAGTTTCATTTAGTACAGGCACAAACTTTAGTGCTGGGCGTGGTAGGGAAAGTCTGTGGCTGTACCCCAACAGTCAGAAAGCCCTTGCACTTGTGAAGAGTCCTGGAGAAGGGTACATTGTTTCCCCCTCATCACCACTGCAGACACAGCTGAAGCTTCTCCCACGGGAGCTCAGTGTGGGTGCACCTATTGAAAGCCTTTCTGGAACACTTCAGGGTACCACATCTCCACAGTAGGAGCACCCTCCAAGTGCAGGTTTGCCTGAGAGGTAGAGTCACAATTCCTCTCTACTTGGAACATCAATATTCCTGCAGATGAAAAGAGGTGCCTGTATGATCTGGGTAGCCAGAACACTGGGTCAGGAGTGCATTGGAAGTGGTCTGCTTTCTTGCTGGCCTGGCAGGGGAGCTGAGGTGGCTCCCACCTTTCCCCTGCCACCTCTCTTAAGACTGGAACCTCTGCCCACCAGTGAATATTACATTTACCTACCTGTATTAGCCACAACTGGTTTCTACCAAGGGAAACCTCCTCCCTTGATGACCTGAAGCCTGAATTGTTAACCCAGTAAATATAATACTCAGGAAAAAGAAATTAAAAAGTACACACCAAGAGGGAATAGATAAGCTTCAAGAGAACTCTGCTAGTCCAACCCCATAGAGACAGTGAACTTGCTCACACACCTTGCACACTGCTACTACAACCAGGATCTGAGAAAGCTATAATTCAAAGATTATAACAAAAAAAACTCATATAGAGTATTCACCCCTGGGAGAACCAAGAGCTGAATAGGGTACAACAAACTACAACTTTAAAGTAACATCCTTAAGGGGGAGAAAAAGGAAAAAAAACCCAGTCATATCAAAAGTAAATCCAAGCATAATTAGGAGAAATTGTGTATCCAAATGAGAAGGAACCAGAAAACAATAATTCTGGTAAAATGACAAAACAGGATTATATAACACCCCCTAAAAGATCATGCTAGCCCTCCAGCAATGGATCCAAACCAAGATGAAATTTTTGAAGTACCAGATGAATTCAGAAGGTTATTAAGCTACTCAAGGAGATACCAGAGAAAGGTAAAAACATAAATAAATTTAAAAAACAATTTAGGATATGAGTGAAAAAATATCTAAAGAGATAGATAGTTTAAAGAAAAACCAATCAGAACTTCTGGAAATGGAAGACACATTTAGGGAATTACAAAATGCAGTACAGAATTTTATCAATAGACTAGAATAGGCAGAAAAAATTCAGAGCTCAAGACTAGGCTTTTAAATTAACCCAATCAGATAAAGATTTTTTTTTTAAAAGTATCAAAAGAAAGGAACAGAATATAATAAATATTAGATTAGGCAAATGGCCAAAACTAAGAATAACTGGTGTTCCTGAGGGAAAAGAGAAAGCAAAATGTTTGGGAAACTTATTTGAGAAAGTAACTAAAGAAACATTCCCTGGCCTTGCTAGAGATTTAGATATTCAAATACAAGAAGCTCAAAAAACTGCTGAGAGATTCACTGCAGAAAGGACACTACCAAGGCATATAGTCAGCAAGCTATCTGAAGTTAATATACAAAAAAATTCTAAGAGCAGTGGGACAAAACCATCAGGTAATCTATACAAGAAGAGCTATACAGACTAACAGCAGGCTTCTTAGCAGAAACTTTACAAGCCAGAAGAAACTAAGGTCCCATCTTCAGCCTCTTTAAACAGAGTAACTATCAGTCAAGAATTTTGTATGCTGCAAAACTTCGTTTCATAAATGAAGGAGAAATAAAGGCATTTTCCAACAAACGAACACTGAGGAAATTTGTCACTACCAGACCAGCCCTACAAGAAGTGCAAATAGGAGCTCTAAATCTTGAAACAAAAGGTCAATATGCACCAGAATAGAACCTCTTGAAAGTATAAAACTCACAGGGTTGATAAAACAATAACACAATAAAGAAAACAAAGTATCTAGGTAACAATTAACATGATGACTGAAAGAGTATCCTGTATCTCAATATTAACACTGGCCATAAATGGCCTCAATGCTCCACTTAAAAGATAGATTGGCAGAACGAATTAAAAAAAAAAAAACAAAACAAACTAAATACCTGCTGGCTGCTATCTTTAAGAGTCACCTAACATGTAAGAATTCATATAAACTCAAGGTAAAGGGGTTTAAAAATGATATTCCAGCCAGGCGCGGTGGCTCAAGCCTGTAATCCCAGCACTTTGGGAGGCCAAGGCAGATGAATCACGAGATCAAGAGATCGAGACCATCTGGTCAACATGGTGAAACCCCGTCTCTACTCAAAATACAAAAAAATTAGCTGGGCATGGTGGCGTGTGCCCGTAATCCCAGCTACTCGGGAGGCTGAGGCAGGAGAATTGCCTGAAACCAGGAGGCGGAGGTTGCAGTGAGCCGAGATCGCGCCATCGCACTCCAGCCTGGGTAACAAGAAAGAAACTCCATCTCAAAAAAACAAAAAAAGATATTCCATGAAAATGGAAATCAAAAACAAGCAGGAGTAGCTATTCTTGTATCATATAAAACAGATTTTAAAGCAACAACAATAAAAAAAGGACATTATATAATGATAAAAAGATCAGTCGAACAGGAAGATATTGCAATCCTAAATTTATATGCACCTAACACTGGAACTTCGAGATTCATGAAAAAATTACTACTAGATCTAAGAAATGAGATAAATAGCCATAAAATAATAGTGTGAGACTTCAACACTCCACTGAGAACACTAGACAGCTCACTGAGACAGAAAGTCAATGGAGAAATAACAGACTTAAACTACACAGAACAAATGAAAGAAATATTTACAGAGCATTCTACTTACGAACTGCAGAATATATATTCCTCTCATCAGCACATAGAACATTCTGCAAGACAGACCATGTGACAGACCACAAATTAAGTCTCAATAAATTAAAAAAATCAAAATGATATCAAGTATCTTCTCAGAACACAGTGGAATAAAACTAGAAATCAACTCCAAAAGAAACCCTTAAAACTATACGAATACATGCAAATTATACAATCTTTTCCTGAATGATTTCTGGGTTAACAATGAAATCCAGATGGAAATTTAAAAATTCCTTGAAATTAATGACAATAGTGACACAAATTAGCAAAACCTCTGAGACACAGCAAAAGTAGTGCTAAGAAGAAACTTTATAGTGCTAAATGCCTACACCAAAAAGTCTAGGCTGAAGGCAGTGGCTCATGCCTGTAATTCCAGCACTCTGGGAGGCCACATCAGGTGGATCACTTGAGCTCTGGAGTTTGAGACCAGCTTGAGCAACATGGTGAAACTCTGTTTCTACAAAAAATAGAAAAACTCCTGGGCATGGTGGTGTGTGCCTGTAGTCCCAGCTACTCAAGAGGATGAGGTGGGAGGATCTCTTAAGCCCAGGTGGTAGAGGTTGCAGTGAACTGAGATTGCACCAATGCACTCCAGCCTGGGTGAAAGAGTGACACCCTGTCTTAAGAAAAAAAAAGTCTGAAAGATCAGTAGAGAAACAAACTAAACCCAAAGCTAACAGAAGAAAAGAAATAACAAAGATTAGAGCAGAACTAAATGAATTTGAAACAAAAAAATACATTAAGATCAATGAAACACAAAGTTGCTTCTTTGAAAAGATAAACAAGAACAGAAAATCAAACACTGCATGTTCTCACTCGTAGGCGGGTGTTGAACAATAAGGACACATGGACACAAGGAAGGGAGCATCACACACTGGGGTCTGTGGTGGAGAAGTAGGGGAGGGACAGCAGGAGGTGGGGAGTTGGGGAGGGATAACATGGGGAGAAAGCCAGATATAGGTGATGAGGAGGAAGGCAGCAAACCACATTGCCATGTATGTACCTATGCAACAATCTTGCATGTTCTTCACACATACCCCAAAACCTAAAATGCAATTATATATATATTTATATGAAAGAAAAGATAAACAAAATTGATAGACCATTAGGTAGATTAACCAAGAAAAGAAGAAAGATTCAAATAAGCACAGTTAGAAATAAAAGTGGAAACATTACAACTGATGCCACAGAAAAAAAGATCACTTGAGACTACTATTAACATTTTCATGTATATGAAGTAGAAAATTTAGAGGAAATGGCAAAATACCTAAAAACATGCAACCCTTCGAGATTAAACCTGAAAGAAACAAAAACCCTGAACAGACCAATACAAGCAGTGGGACTGATGAGTAATTAAGAAAAAACCATCATTCTCAGCAAACTGACACAAGAATAGAAAATCAAACACCACATGTTCTCACTCATAGGCGGGTGTTGAACAATGAGAACACATGGACACAGGGAGGGGAGCATCACACACTGGGGTCTGTTGGGGGGGGCCAAGGGAGGGACAGCAGAAGGGTGGGGAGTTGGGGAGAGATAGCATGAGGAGAAATGCCAGATATAGGTGAAGGGGAGGAAGGCAGCAAATCACACTGCCATGTGTGTACCTATGCAACAATCTTGCATGTTCTTCACATGTACCCCAAAACCTAAAATGTAATTTAAAAAAAGAAACAACCATTAAAAAAATGCCAACAACAACAACAACAATAACAAAAAGCCCAGGACCAGATAAATTCAAAGCTGAATTCTACCAAACATTCAAAGAAGAATTGGTACCAATCTTAGTGAAACTATTCCAAAAGATTGATAAAGAGGAATCCTCCCTAACTCATTTTATGAAGCCAGTATCAGCCTGACACACAAGAAAAGAAGAACTACAGACCACTATCCCTGATGAACAGAGATGTAAAAATCCTAAACAAAATATAAGCTAATTGAATCCAATAGCATATCAAAAAGATAATACACAATGATCAAATGGGTTTCATCCCAGGAATGCAGGGATGGTTTAACAAATATCAGTCGATAAATGTGATACATCATACAAACAGAATTAAAAATAAAAGCCATATCATCATCTCAATAAGTGCAGAAAAAGCATTAGATAAAATCCAGCACCGCTTTATGATAAAAATCCATAATGAATGAAGTGCAGAAGGGACTTAACCTCAAAATGATAAAAGCCAAAAGGAAGGGAGGAAGATGGTGCTCTAGAAACAACTCATGATTGCAGCTCTCAGTCAAGACGCAGAGGGTGAGTTCACACAGCATTTCCAGACGGATCTTTATAGCCCACAGAGTAAGGAAAAGCCCAGGTGTAAGAGGCACACAGGACTCAAGCACAGCGGTATCCGCTGGTGTGGACAGGCAGCCCGTGCTGCAGCGCAGCGGCATGGCTCACAAAACACACGGGTCTGGACGCCCTGTTAAACTGGCAATTTGAGACTTGGGAGGGCAGATTGCCATGTTCATCTGACTGAAAGGGTTTTGGATGGTGAACCAGACCAGGAGATTTCTGGGAGGTGAATTGTGAACCAGCGCAGTGGGTCGCTGCACGGGAAATCACACAGATCCCGGTGCCCTTTCGGCTGGCGGCTGAGGTACCCGGGAGAGAGTCAACCCTACAATTTAAAAAAAAAAAAAAAGCAAAAAGACTCGGAGGCAAGGAGCCAAGTGATCAGGCTCGACGGGTCCCACCCCTACAGGGACAAGCAATGCGGCAACTCGGAGTGCCCAGGGTTGAGAGTTCCACTGCGGGAGTAGCTGAAGCCACGGCTGTGCAGCTCGGTGGGGGAAAGGTGTCCGCCATTGCCGAGAGCTTCGGCCCCTACTGACGTACCTGCCATTGCTGACGCAGTCAGCTGTTGCCAAGGCAACCCACAATAACAGAGAGACTCCGCCAATAGGGCAGAGCACACATCAGCAGGGCAGAGCCTATGTCAGCAGGGCAGAGCCCAAAACAGCAGGACGGAGCCCACAGCAAAAGGGCGGACCTCACGCCAGCAGGGCGGAGCCTCAGCAGCCAAATAGGGACTAGACTGCCTCCTAGCTAGGCAAGACAGTGCAACAGATACTCACAAATAAAGCCCTAACTCCCCAAGACAGAGAATTTGTGGAAAAAAACCGGTCTCATGAGTTCTGCCACAACAGACTTAAACATACTTGCCTAGCAACACTAAATGAACAACGGAGCTCACAGAAGAGCACTTGAGCTCCTATAAAGTACAGACCGTCTCCTCAAGCAGCTCCCTGACCCCTGTATACCCAAAGAATCACCTCACAAAGGACTGATCAGACTGACATTTGGCAGGCATCATTCTGGGACAAAGATAGAAGAATAAACTGGTAGCATCCCTCACTGTTCCGCAGCTGCTACAGGTGTACCCCAGGCAAGCAGGGCCCAGAGTGCACCTCAACCGTCTAACAGCAGAGGGGCTAGACTATTAGAAGGAAAA
>JAPYYA010003579.1:0-12705 GCA_028533165.1 Leontopithecus rosalia | reverse complement strand
GATGCTACCAGTTTCTTCTTTGTCCCAGAATGATGTCTGCCAAATGTCAGTCTGATCAGTCCTTTTTGAGGTGATTCTTTAGTTATATGGGGGTCAGGGAGCTGCTTGAGGAGACGGTCTGTACTTTATTGGAGCTCAAGTGCTGAGCTGTGAACTCCATTGTTCATTCAGTGTTGCTAGGCAAGTACGTTTAAGTCTGTTGTGGCAGAACCCAAAAACCCCTTTTTTCCTGCAGATGCTCTGTCTTGGGGAGTTAGGGCTTTATTTGTGAGTATCTGTTGCACTGTCCTGCCCAGCTAGGAGGCAGTCTAGTCGCTATTTGGCTGCGGAGGCTCTGCCCTGCTGGTGTGAGGTCCGCCCTTTTGCTGTGGGCTCTGTCCTGCTGTTTTGGGCTCCTCCCTACTGACATAGGCTCCGCCTTGCTGATGTGGGCTCTGCCTTGTTGGCAGAATCTCTCTGTTATGGCGGGTTGCCTCAGCAATGCCTGACTGCGTCAGCAATGGGCATGTACCTCAGTAGGGGCGGAAGCTCTCAGCAATAGCAGACCCCCCTCCCCCACCGAGCTGCACAGCCATGGGTTCAGCTGTGCCTGCAGTGGAACTCTCAACCCCGAGTGCTGCGAATTGACATTTTGCTTGTCCCTGTGGGGGGTGGGACCTGTCAAGCCTGATCACTTGGCTCCCTGCCTCTGAGCCTTTTTGCTTTTTATTATTATTTTTTTAAGTTGTAGGGTTGACTCTCTCCCAGGTGCCTCAGCCACTGGCCAAAAGGGCACCGGGATCTGTGTGATTTCCTGTGCAGCGACCTGCTGTGCTGGCTCGCAGTTCACCTCCCAGAAATCTCCTGGTCTGTCTCGCCATCCAAATCCTGTTCAATCAAATGAACATGGCAATCTGCTCTCCCAAGTCTCAAATTGCCGGTTTAACAGGGTGCCCAGACCTGTGCATTTTGTGAGCCGTGCTGCTGCACTGTGCTGCCACGCCGGCTGCCTGGCTGCACCAGCAGAAATCGCTGCGCTGGCGTCCTGCGTCCCTCTTACACCTGGGCTTTTCCCCGCTCTGTGGGCTGTAAAGGTCCATCTGAAAATGCGGTGTGAACTCACCCTCTGCGTCTTGACTGAGAGCTGCAATTCTGAGTTGCTTCTAGAGCACCATCTTCCCCAGGGTCCCGGCTTTTCATTTTTTTATACCTGCCTCAGTTTCCTCATTTTACCTCAGCAATAAATCTTACAGCTACTAGAAAACATAAAATTATATATGTGCTGCTATGGACTGAATTGGGACCCTGTCAAATTCCTGTGTTGAAGCCCTAACTCCCTATGACGGTATTTGGAGATGGGGCCTGTGGGAGACCATTAGGTTTAGATGAGGTTATGAGGTGAGGCACCATGATGGGATTAAAGTTGTTATTGGAAGAGACATCAGCATTGTCTCCTCTCTCTCTCTCTCTCTCTCTCTCTGCCATGTGAGGACACAGTGAGAAGGTAGCCATCTAGCAGCCAGAAAGAGGGCCCTCACCAGAAACCGACTAAGCTGATACCTTGATCTTGAACTTCTAGTATTCAGAACTATGAGAAAATAAATTTCCATTGTTTGAAGCCACTAAGTCTACGGCATTTTGTTCTGGCAGCCCAAGCTGACCAAGGCAAGCAGTTCATATTATATCTTTCTGTTGGACTGCATTGGTCCAGGTATCTGGGAACTCCTATGCAGCAGCCAGCCTTCTGGCACTTGTAACTTTCTGCATTGTGCCTGTGAGAGCACAGGGGTGGTCTCCAGGCCAGTGTTTCCTCCCTAGTAGCTGCTCAATAAGCATCTGGCAATTAAGTCATTTTCTTAGTTGAAAGAATATAAACAGTCTCTGGATAATGAATGTCAAAGAGGATCTCATTAAGAGAATATTGGGTAACACTTGGAATCTCTACAGAGCAGAAGAACCAGGCATGGAGAATATACTCAGGCAGATAGCAGTGTCCTGAATCTCACTCCAGACTAGCATGGGAGTGACTCCACTGCTGCCCCAAAGAACCAGAGCTGGCTGCCCATTGTCAGAGTGGAGTGGGTATGTGCTTCCAGCCTCATTAGCTTTCAGTTCAGAGTTCAAATGATTGAGTTTGAATTGGGGACTCTAGCTGCAAGGGTGGCTGGGCAGGTGAGCAATTGTTTTTGAGCTTTTTGAAGTAGAAAGAAGTGGGCTCTTATTGTTGGGGTCTGGCACATCTGCCGGGGGGCTACTGACCTGCAGAAGTCCCCAAGACCACCAACGTAGATGTCTCGTTCAACCTGAGGGAGAGAGTGCACAGAAGTGAAAGAAAAAAGAAAAGTGGAGTCTGGAGGTCTGCGTAACTTACAGTCAAAACGCAGCAAGTTATTCTTGTGGGTTACAGCTTTTATACCTTTTTTCTTGTTACATTTACTTTATCTCAGCAGAAAAAGGGGTAAACAGAAAGGGAATAGACACTCCATAAAAATAGCTATTAGGGGCTTATAATAATAAGCACAAAAAGCAGATTAAAGGTTAATACATATTTTTTCAAGAATACACAGTGCAGGCAAACAATGGTGTTTTGATAGTGGCTTGTTAATCCTGTTTTCCATCAAGAGGTAAAACAAAGGCTCAGCTCCTGGGAAAATATGGGCAGCAGTCTTTGCCCCTCTCAGGCATCTCAATTGCAGCAAGTCTATTGCTTACACAGAGACTGATGGGGACATGAAAGCAGACAGCACAATATCCTCATAAACCGCAGACCTTTGCTCTGTATTCTGTTTTTGCCTCAGTAACTCAGCCCGTGACCTTTGTCTCAGCTCGACAGTCCTCAAGGAGGGGGGAGTGCAGACAGGTCCAGGAGCCAAGATGGGGCAAGTCACACTTACTGTCTCAAGCCTTTGGTGCGAACGCTGCATCTTATCATAAGCAGATTTATTCCTTTAACATAGGAAGAGTCTTTAGATGCTGGGCTGCCATGTAATAATGACTGGAACCCTTTCCATGTATTGCCTGAATCCTTGAAATTTTGACTGCAACACAGCAGAAGTTTCCACCAAGGCTCCTCAGCTGGATCTCCTTCACACAGGAGGCCCTTCAGATCTCCTTGTTCTTCTGGGAAATACGAAGCAGAAAAGTTGATGTCATATATTCAAATGCTACAATTATAATTCCATGATGTCCTTTGAAAACCCTTGCATATTTTAATATGGAGACAAAGGAGGGCTCTCTAACCAATTAGCAATAAAACCTAAATGGTTTCATAGACTTGGCTGTTAAAAAAGGAATGTTGATTTTGTTGAACCTGTAAAACACAGGGTTTCTTTTTTTCTAGGCAGGATAACCAACTTTGCAGGACCACCTTGCAGAAATACCCTGCAAAATACCCTAGCTTACATGGGGTTATCTCATCCATGTCAAAGCTTCTCAAGACACACCCTTCACATTATCCAGTTAATGTTCTAGGGACCATGGCTGTGAGCAACTCAGAACAGAGAAGGAGGTTTCTTTTTTGTCCTTTGTCCGGGCTGGAGTGAAGTGGTGTGATCATGGTACATTGAAGCCCTGAACTCCTGAACTCCTGGGCTCAAGGACTCCTTCCACTGCATCCTCCCAAGAATTAATAATTTGCACTACAGGTGTACCACCTTGCCTGGCTGATTCTTTTAACTTTTTTGGTAAAGAACAGTATCTCACTATGTTGCCAGGGCTAGAGAAGAAAATTTTTGACTACAACTTACCCCTGCATCACCCACTAAAGAGATGAAGACCGAGTTGCCAAGAGCTCATATTTAAAGGTCAATTGGCCAAATCAAACCTAGAGTAGAGGAGCAAGACCTGGTTGTCCTGAGACTTTCTTTAAATCTTCAGCCTGTCCCCATGACTCAGTTTTCCCATCTGTAAAATGGAGATAACATCAGCCCTATGTCTGTATAGTTTTCCAATGAAAAGAGACAGAGAGAGAGAGAGAGAGAGAGAGAGAGAGAGAGAGAGAGAGAGAACGAACAACACATAACACATCTGGGGGTGACATTTACCATCCCATACAGACCACTGAGTTCTATACTCAAAAACTAAAGCCAGCCTGCGTCTCCTTGATGAATGATAGCACATGCCAGGGAGAAAGCTGCTCTGCTGGCAGCTGGAGTAACACAGTAAGGAGGAGTGGTCTCGGAACAGGCTCTGTTGGCCAGGGCTCTGTTTCCCCACCAGATCTCTCCAGCTGGATCCCCGACGCTAATTGTGTGTGTGTGTGTGTGTGTGTGTGTGTGTGCGTGTGTGTGTGTGGAGAGAGAGAGAGAGAGACAGACAGACAGGGTCTTGTTATGTCACCCTGGCTGGTCTGGAAGTCCTGGGCTCAAGCAATCCTCTTGCTTCAGCCTACCAAAGTGCTGGGATTACAGGCGTGAACCACCACATCCAGACACTTTCGGTACTTTATTTAAGAAATTACTTTCTATGTATTATGGACTGAATGAATGTCTGTGTCCCTTCAAAATTTCTATTTTGAAATCCTAGTCTCACCATTAACACCAATGTAATGGTGTTAAAAGGTGAGACCCTTGGGAGGTAATTAGGTCAGGTGGGTGGAGCTCTCATGATGGATCAGCACCTCTGTAAGAAGAGATGCAGAGCCGGGTCCCTTGCTCTCTGGCCGCTCTGCTCCCTTCTCTGGGACAGGAAAGTCCTACTTGCTCATGGGGCCACTTCGGCCTCTCCTCTGGGGTCCTGGTCTTGGGCTTGAAGCCTCTCTGGGGGTCTTCAGGGTCCTCAGCCTTGGGGAGGAGGTTCAATGACTTGGCTTTTGCTTTGTGCCTGCTGGGGCTGCAGCTGGCCTTGCTGGGTGGGCAGGCCTCTGCAGAGTCCCCAGGTCCCGGCTCAGGCCCATGCTCAGGGCTGGCCTCACTGGTGCTCGTGATGCTGGTCATGCTCAGGGTCCTCTTGATTTCAGCCATGATCAGGTCGATAACCTCAGAATGTCTGTTATTTCATAAAAGCAATGAAAATAAATTGTGGCAAAAATAATCAAAATCCAAAGTTTCAGAGCTTTGGAAACTAAAGGTTTGCAACACTTCAAGGAGTGTTTATTTAAGTAACTGAATGCCAGTAAGAAGAGCAAACTTTGTAACATTTCAGTGTGTCCTAATTCTACCTATCTCCATCAGCTTTACAGTAGCCTTAAAAACCAAGTGTCACACAATGATGTTATCTGTTCAAACAAAACAAAAACAAAAACAACAAATCACTGGAGGGTCAGAATGTGATTGGAGCCACCTCAAAGCCCATCTCCAGAGGATTGTCACTACTTGCTCTGTGTGGATGCTTGCTTAAAAGCTCCATTCTCAGAATTTGGCTTTATTTGATCCGACTCAGCTTTCTCTGGGTAAACAACCCTTCTACTGAGGGCTTCTGTCCAAAAAAAAAGAAAATAATAAGGTCAGAAGATAATCATTTCCTATCGTCACTTCCTGAAGTAGTGATGCCAGCTGGGTAGACAAGTGGCTGACCAAAAACTTAGAATAAAAAACTGGGGAATGAGCTTTCTCTTGAGGCTTTTATAAAGCTCAGATACAATCTTGGGAGTTTAGAGGGTCGGTTGCCTTTTTGCGCAAAGCTACAGGCACATATGGGATTGTTGTGCTGTTTTATCTCAAGAAGATTTGAGAAGGACCCATGCTTTCACTTCTGATGGCTTAGAAGCTCTAGGTAAGTTTCGAAGAACATCTTTATTTCTGCCTTCATTTCATTGTTTATCCAGTCGACACTCTGAAGCAAGTTGTTCAGTTTCCAAGTGGTTCTGCAGGTTTGAGTGTGTTTCTTGACCCTGACTTCTAGTCTGATTGTGCTGTGGTCTGATAGACTGTTTGTTATGATTTCTGTTCTTTTGCATTTGCTGAGGAGTGATTTGCTTCCAATGATGTGGTCAATTTTAGAGTAAGTGCAAAGTGATGCTTTGAAACCAACCAGAATGAAGACAAAATTTACCAGAACCACTGGGACACCTTTAAAGCAGTGTCAACGGGGAAATTTATAGCAATAAATGCCCACCAGAGAAGAGAGGAAAGACCTAAAATTGACACTCTGTCATCAAAATTGAAAGAGCTAGAGAAGCAAAATAAAAAAACTCAAAAGCTAGCAGAAAACAAGAAATAACTAAGATCAGAGCAGAACTGAAGGAGATAGAGATGCAAAAAACCCTTCAAAAAATCAATAAATCCAGAAGCTGGTTTTTTGAAAAGGTCAAAAAAGTAGACCGCTCACCAGATGAAAAAGAAAAGGGAGAAGAATCAAATAGATGCAATAAAAAATGATAAAGGGGATATCACCACTGATCCCACAGAAATACAAACTGCCATAAGAGATTACTACAAAATGCCATAAGAGATTACTACAAACAGCTCTATTCACATAAACCAGTAAACCGGGAAGAAATGTATAAATTCCTAGACACTTGTACTCTACCTAAAGACTAAACCAGGAGGAAGCTGAAACCCTGAATAGACTAGTAACAAGGGCTGAACAAGAGGCAGCAACTAATAGCCTACCAACCAAAAAAAAGTCCAGGTCCAGACGGCTTCACAGCTGAATTCTACCAGACATACAAAGAGGAACTGGTTTCATTCCTTCTGAAACTGTATCAAACAATACAAAAGGAGGAAATACTCCCTAACTCATTTTATGAGACCAACATCATCCTGATAACAAAACCAGGCACAGACTCAACTAAAAGAGAAAACTTCAGGCCAATATCCATGATGAACATCGATGCAAAAATCTTCAATAAAATACTAGCAAACAGATTGCAATAGCACATCAAGAAGCTTATCCATCACAACAAAGTAGGCTTCATCCTGGGGATGCAAGGCTGGTTCAACATATGCAAATCCATAAATGAAATCCATCACATAAATGGAATCAAAGTCAAAAACCACATGGTTATCTTGATAGATGCAGAGAAAAGGCCTTCAATAAAATTCAACAGCCCTTGATACTAAAAACTCTCAATAAACTAGGTATGGATGGAACATATCATAAAATGATAAAAGTATATATGACCAATCTACAGCCAATATCATACTGAATGAGCAAAAGCTGGAAGAAATCCCTTTGAAATCTGGCACTAGACAAGGATGCCCTCTCTCACCACTCCTATTCAACATAGTATTGGAAGTTCTAGCCAGAGCAATCAGGGAAGAAAAAGACATAAAGGATATTCAATTAGGAAAGGAGGAAGTCAAACTGTCTCTATTTGCAGATGACATGATTGTATATCTAGAAGATCCCATCATCTCAGCCCAAAATCTTCTCAAACTGATAAGCAGCTTCAGCAGTCTCAGGATACAAAATCGACGTGCAGAAATGTGAAGCATTCTTATATATCAATAACAGACAAATAGAAAGCCAAATCAAGAATGAACTCCCCTTCATAATTGCTACACAAAGAATAAAATACCTAGGGATACAACTAACAAAGGATGTAAAGAACCTCTTCAAAGAGAACTACAAACCACTGCTCAATGAAATAAGAGAGGACACAAACAGATAGAAAAACATTCCATGCTCATGGTTAGGAAGAATTAGTATCGTGAAAATGGTCATACTGCCCAAAGTAATCTATAGAGTCAACGCTATCCCCACCAAGCTACCAATGACCTTCACAGACTGGAAAAAACACTTTAAACTTCATACGGAATCACAAGAGAGCCCACATAGCCAAGACAATACTAAGAAAAAAGAACAAAGCCAGAGGCATCACACTGCCAGACTTCAAACTATACTGCAAGGCTACAGTAATCAAAACAGTATGGTGCTGTACCAAAACAGAGACATAGACCAATGGAACAGAACAGAGACCCCAGAAGAAACACCACACATCTACAACCAACTGACCTTTGACAAACCTGGCAAAAACAAGCAATGGGGAAAGGACTCCGTGTTGAATAAATGGTGTTGAAAAAACTGGCTAGCAATGTGCAGAAAGCAGAAACTGGACCCCTACTTTTCACCTTACACTAAAATTAACTCCAGATGGATTAAAGATTTAACATAAAACCTAACACCATAAAAACACTAGAAGAAAATGTAGGCAAAACCATCCAGGACATAGGCATAGGCAAGGACTTCATGACTAAAACACCAAAAGCAATGGCAATAAAAGCCAAGATAGACAAATGAGATCTAATTAAAATCCAGCGCTTCTGCACAGCAAAAGAAACATCATTAGAGTGAATTGGCAACCAACAGAATAGGAAAAAAATTTTAGCATCTACCCATCTGACAAAAGGCTAATATCCAGAACCTACAACGATCTAAAACAGATACACACACAAAAAAAAAAACAAACAACCCCATTAAAAAGTGGGCAAAGGATATGAACAGACACTTTACAAAAGAAGACATATATGAGGCCAACAAACATATGAAAAAATGCTCTTCATCACTGGTCATTAGAGAAATGCAAATCAAAACCACACTGAGATATCATCTCATGCCAGTTAGAATAATGATCATTAAAAAGTTTGGAGACAACAGATGCTGGAGAGGTTGTAGAGAAATAGGAACATTCTTACACAGTTGGTGGGACTGTAAACTAGTTTAACCATTGTGGAAGACACTGTGGTGATTTCTCAAGGATCTAGAAATAGAAATTCCCTCTGATTCAGCAATCCCATTACTGGGTATATACCCAAAGAACTATAAATTGTTCTACTATAAAGACATATGCACATGTATGCTCATTGCAGCCCTGTATACAATAGCAAAGACCTGGAACCAACCCCAATGCCCATTGATGATAGACTGGACAAAGAAAATGTGGTATGTATACACCATGGAATACTATGCAGCCATTAAGAATTGATGAGTTTGTGTCCTTTGTAGGGACTTGGATGAATCTGGAAACCATCATTCTCAGCAAAGTGACACAAGAACAGAAGGCCAAACTCTGTATGTTCTCACACATAGGTGGGTGTTGAACAAGAACACGTGAACTCAGGGAAAGGAGCATCACACACTGTGGGCAGTTGAAGGGGTAGAGGAGAGAGAGCAGGGGGTGGGGAAAGAGGGGAGGGTGGAGAGGAATAACATGGGGAGAAATGCCAGATATAGTATGTACCTAAAGTTAAAAAAAAAAGCTCTAGGTAAGAAAAAACTGAAGGTAAAATTGTTAACAACCTGTCAGATAATCAGAGCATTGAAAGTGTGCCCCAACATATACAAGCACACACATATATACAGATTCCTTCAACAAAAGCTAGGAGGTTTACTGAATCAAGGTATTTTAAAAAATGTTTATCCATTCATTATATGGTGACTAAACTAATCAGGCAGAGACTTCAGTGGCTGGATACACAAAGACACATAGATTTTATAGATCTCATTGAGGGAAGTCCCTGAATAAACATTAGCAATTACCATTAGTAAAAACAAATTTTGAGAATGAAATCTCATTTTCATTATATTAAGCCCGTCACTTCATAGTATGTCCAACAAAAAGTTACAGACATGCAGAGAAACAGAAAATTATGGTCTATCCACAGGGAAATTTCTGTCAACAGAAACTGTCCCTGAGAAAGCTTGGAATCAGACTTAATAAACAAAGACTTCAAATCAGCTACAACTTTCCATAAAACTAAAATAAAAATCCATGCCTAAATAACCAAACAGAACTATAAGCAGGAAATGTCAATAAGAGATAATACCAATTAATTGATAAATATTATTTTAAGAACATATATTTTGAATATAGTAAGTATAATCACCAGGACAAAATATTTACTTAAACGGCTTAACAGCAGATTTGAAGTGGCAGAAGAAAGAATCAAGCAACTTTAAAATAAGACAATTGAAATTATTCAGTCTGTGGAACAGAAAGATAAAACTTCAATAAGGATGAAAAAAAAAAGACATAAAATCAACAAGCCTGGAACTTAAAGTTAAAAAGAAAATCAAGGAAAAAATTCTGAAAAAAATATGAAAATCAGTCAGACCTAACATGCATCTACAGAACACTCCACTCAACAACACAAGAATATACAATCCTCTCAAGTGTATATAAATGTGAATAAACCATAAGTTAGGCCACAAGACAAGTCTCAATAAATTTTAAAGTATTTACATTACATATAATATGTTCTCCCACCACAAGGAAATCAAATTAGAGAGGTGATGGATGTGTTAATGAGCTTGATTTGTGCAATCATTTCACAATGTATATAAATATCAAAACATCACATTGAACACTTAAATATCTACTTTTTTTTTTTTTTTTTTTGGAGGCTGGTTCTCTTCATGTTGCCCAGGCTGGTCTTGAATTCCTGAACTCAAGTGATCCATCTGCCTTGGCCTCCCAAAGTGCTGGGATTACAGGCATGAGCCAACATGCCCAACCCAAATGCATACATCTTTTATTTGTCAATTGTACCTTAATAATACTGGGGGCAACAGCCAAAAGGAGGAAAAAAATTTAAATAAGCTACTATTTATTACACAAATCAAAACTATTACTTTAAAACCCCCACCCCAAAACCTGCAGATCTAGTTGGCTAAAAAAATATCACTGATATTTGACAAAGTTCTCTGGAAAATAAAAAAGAGGAAAGACTTCCCAACTTTTTTATATCAAAACAAGACAATATCAATACCAAAAAGAAAATTACAAACTAATTGCTTTTATGTTTGCACAACCAAAATTTCTAAATCAATTAGAAAACAGAATCAACAGTAGAGATAATGTATTATGGTCAAGTGTCATTGAGTCTAGGTATGCAAAATGGTTGTAACATTCAGAAATCAGTTGATAACATTTACCACATAAACAGGAAAACGGTAAAAAATCACATACTCAAGTGTAGAAAAAACATTTCCCAAAGTTCAGTAACCATATAAAATAAAAATGCTTATCAAACAACAATTAAAAGGCAATTTAATTAATTTGATTTTCAAATTGTACAAAAATCACACAGCAAAAATCCTGCTTAGTGGTAAATTTTGAAAGTTTTGAAAGTTTCTCTTTGAGATCAGGAATAATACATGGATGCCTACTACTACAGTTTCTATTCAACATTGTAATAAATGTCTTAGAAAGTGCAGGAAGACATGAAAAACAAGTGAAAGGACTGAGTTAGAAATGAAGAAATAAAACTATCCCTGGACCCAGATGACACAATTGGGTATCTATCAAAAATACTGAAAAAATTATCAGGGCCTCTGCAGACAAGTAAAATATGCTAAAGACAATTGCATTTCTTTTTTTAAAATTTTTTAAATTGCATTTTGGGTTTTGGGGTACATGTGAAGAACATGCAAGATAGTTGCATAGGTACACATGTGGCAGTGTAATTTTCTGCCTTCCTCCCCTTCACCTATATTGGGCATTTCTCCCCATGCTATCTCTCCCCAACTCCCCTGCCCCCCTGCTGTCCCTCCCCTATTCCCCCCAACAGACCCCAGTGTGTAGTGCTCCCCTCCCTGTGTCCATGTGTTCTCATTGTTCAACACCCACCTGAGTGAGAACATGTGGTATTTCATTTTCTGTTCTTGTGTCAGTTTGCTGAGAATGATGTTCTCCAGGTTCATCCATGTCCCTACAAAGGACACAAACTCATTGTTTTTGATTGCTGCATAATATTCCATGGTGTATATGTGCCACATTTTCCCTGTCCAGTCTATCATCGATGGGCATTTGGGTTGGTTCCAGGTTTTTGGTATTGTAATCAGTGCTGCAATGAACATTCATGTGAATGTGTCCTCATAGTAGAACGATTTATAGTGCTTTGGGTATACACCCAGTAACGGGATTGCTGCATCAAATGGAATTTCCACTTCTAGGTCCTTGAAGAATCACCACACTGTCTTCCACAATGGTTGAACTAATTTACACTCCCACCAACAGTGTAAAAGTGTTCCTATTTCTCCACATTCTCTCCAGCATCTGTTGTCTCCAGATTTTTTAATGATT
Organism: Leontopithecus rosalia; assembly: GCA_028533165.1. Lineage (NCBI taxonomy): Eukaryota > Metazoa > Chordata > Mammalia > Primates > Cebidae > Leontopithecus > Leontopithecus rosalia. Next base: position 761 of record JAPYYA010003579.1, on the reverse strand, counting down.
GCCATTCTGACTGGCGTGAGATGGTATCTCAATGTGGTTTTGATTTGCATCTCTCTAATGATCAGTGATGATGAGCATTTTTTCATGTTTGTTGGCCTCATGTATGTCTTCTTTTGTAAAGTGTCTGTTCATATCCTTTGCCCTCTTTTTAATGGGGTTGTTTGTGTTTTTCTTCTGTATCTGTTTTAGTTCTTTGTAGATTCTGGATATCAGCCCTTTGTCAGATGGGTAGACTGCAAAAATTTTTTCCATTCTGTTGGTTGTCAATTCACTCTAATGACTGTCTCTTTTGCTGTGCATAAGCTGTGGAGTTTCATTAGGTCCCATTTGTCTATTTTGGCTTTTGTTGCCAATGCTTTTGGTGTTTTGGTCATAAAGTCCTTGCCTACTCCTATGTCCTGAATGGTTTTGCCTAGATTTCCTCCAGGGTTTTTATGGTGTTAGGTCTTATGTTTAAGTCTTTAATCCATCTGGAGTTAATTTTAGTGTGAGGTGTCAGGAAGGAGTCCAGTTTCTGCTTTCTGCACATAGCTAGCCAGTTTTCCCAACACCATTTATTAAACAGGGAATCCTTTCCCCATTGCTTGCTTTTGCCAGGTTTATCAAAGATCATATTGTTGTAGATATGTTGTGTTGCCTCCGAGGCCTCTGTTCTGTTCCATTGGTCTATGTCTCTGTTTTGGTGCCAGTACCATGCTGTTTTGATTACTGTAGCCTTGTAGTATAGTTTGAAGTCCAGTAGTGTGATGTCTCCTGCTGTG
>JAPYYA010003578.1:0-12708 GCA_028533165.1 Leontopithecus rosalia | reverse complement strand
CCAGGGCCAGGAACAGCGGCATTAAGACTGATGGTGTTTTTCTGCCCAGGCTTCTCCTGTCTGGCTTCCTTCTTGTGTCCGTAATAGGTGACTCTGCCTTCCCAGAGCTCCAAACCTCGGTCAGAAGGGGAACCAGTCGCGTTCACTCTGCACTGAGGTGCCGGCACAACTGCTGCGCCCGCCTCAGGAGTCAGCGCTGGGAACCCGCGCGGCTCCTCCAAACCCCAGTCAGAAGGGTAGCCAGCCCCGCCTAGTCAGCTCAGAGAGCTGCTGTGCGGAGGTGCCTGCGAGACCGGTGCGCCGTGGTGCCAGCGAATCTTCTGCCCTGCGTGGCTCCTCCATTGGGAATCTTCTGCTCCTGAGCGACCAGAATTTGTCTGAAAGTGTGACGTCCTCTAGTTCTATGGGCTTTAACTGTGAGCTGCAATCCTGAGATGTTAGCGATCGGCCATCTTGGATCATTCCCCTGTTTTTGTTTTTAATTAGGTAACATTTCAGGAATAGATTAGAAATTAAACATACTTATTTCTAAGACTACCCTATAAAAGCATCTGTGATATTCTCTGAGAATTGTTTACTTATTTTTAAAGAAACCACTTCCAACTCAGTGAGAAAAGATATAAACTTTACTTGTAATGCACACGCAAAGAGAAAGAGAATGTATTTTATTGTCTTAATTATAAAATCTGTTATTTTTCAAATTTTCTAAAAGTTGCATTGATATGTATTTATATCCCAGCTTTGAGATCAAGCCATCATCCTGCTCCAAACCCTTCTAAACTCCCAGTGGCTTGCAGAATAAAATCCAAACTGTCAGATATTCAAGGTGATCTGACCCAAGCTATTTCCCTGGACTCCTCTGCCTCCCACAGCTCACTGCACTGAGTTACTCCTCATGTCATTAAAACATTCTGACCTGAAAATATTCAAGTATAGATTTGTTCACATATTTCTATCTAATATCCTTTCCATTCTTGCTGCTTATTAAAATTGTTCACCCCTTCAAAGCTCAGCTGGAGGTGATTTTCTTCATGAAACTTATACCAACTTCTCCGTTTGAAATTAATCTCACCTTCTTTTCTGCTTTCATGATGTTTTTGTGTACCTCTCCCATGGATGGCATTGCTTTGTGTTTAGATAATTCTATACCTGACAGCATAATCTTGTAGGTTACATGATCCTTAAAGCAAAAGACCTTGATTTGTTCATCTCTGTTCCATTCACACCTGATAGACCCTTGGATATTTGGGTAGCACAAATTGCCCAAAGGAGACCTCTCCATAGATTCAGGGTGATTTCAAGACAGAAATTCTAGAGAGTGAGCATTCTGGAATTATCCAATGACAACGAGAATATGTTTCTCTCTCTCATCCATCACACTCCCACTTTCTGGTTAATTAACAGCAATGAAGTAAGAAAACCTGTGAAGCATAGAAAGCTAGAGAAGCATATGTGGCCAAAATTGTCATAAGTAACTTTTGACAATAGTTTTTAGGAAGCTGTTTGTCCACAGATGTGTCCTCAGAAAAGAAACAAGGATCAATAGTACTGGAGGTCACTGTCTCCCTCCTAGGGGGCATTTTTGTGGATCATGGTAGTTAGCTGAGTGTGGGAGTTTCAGCTTGTGGTTTTCTTGTCGTTATTCTCCTTTTTCTAAACTCACACTTGAAGTCGAGATCAGACCAAAAATTTAAGAGCACACAAAATGAACCAAGGTCAGAGCTGCCGTGCGGGGATATTTCCACCAAGATCACCTCTGTCACCACTGTATTATGGTTGGTATCCAGTGATCACTTCACAACGGGGTAGCAGCTGCTTGCTCTAATATGCTGTGAGGAGATGCTTGGAGAAACAGTGAGAGGGCACCAGAAAAAAGAACAGATGGGGAGAGCTCCACGGGGGTTTCTTTCCACCATTTCTTTTCTCCTTTCTCTACAGAGGAATAGAAGACTGAAGAGGGAGAATAGTTTCAAGACATGAATAACATTTGCTTTGCATTTTGTTCTTGTGCACATGATGTTCTCCCTGTCAACCAGAATTATCATTCAGTATTGCAGTAATGAAGCAGCTGCAACTGTTGGTTTAGGATTATAACAGGTGAAGGGCAGAAAGAGAATAGTCTGCTTCAGTCATTCAAAGTAGAATTTACAGCAAGATAGTAATAGTCTAGTGAGCCAGACTTTTCTGAGAATTGCTTTTGTTCCATTTAGACTTTTATGTCTCCTCCGTGAGTTATGTAAGTAACCATGCCAGCCCAATTGTAAGTTTTATTTGTATAATTCCTACCAGACTGGAAGAAGACGGCATCGATCCCGTGTTTTGATGTGGGGGTACTTGAGAAATACTGGGAGACAAAGGCAGAAGATAAAAGTGCATGAGTACCAGTCTCCCCCATCTGAGATATAAATGTTGGTGGATGAGTACCTGGAAAATGAGGCTTTTGTCTAATTAATGTCTGGGAATATAGAGGGGCACTGTTACCCAAAATATCTCACCTTTACCTATTAAGAGAGTGACCCCATCAAATGTAGTCTGTGGCATCGAATGATATGGCAGAAGCAGAGCCAAAATTTAATGTTTTGTGTAGTCCTTGAATCCTCTGCATCACCGGGAGGACTCAGGAGCTCCTATTAAGTCTATAAGGGGTCATAGCTAACCTGGAAGTTAATGGCCTGACTTTGGAGACTGCTGGTGAGAGGAGAGCTGATGTGACAGCAAAGCTGGGAGTGAATTCGAAAACCACGAGCTTAGTGAAAGACATTGCAGCTGGAAGAGCCAAGGTGATACCAGATAAAACTAAGAGCAGCACTTGGCCTGAGAGACAGGGAGACAGAAGGAGGAGGAAGGGGAGGAGAAGGAGGGGAATGGAGAAAGAGAAAGAAGGGAGGAGTTAGGGATTAGAGAAAGTGAGGGAAAGGAAAGGCCTTTAGGAATTACACCAGGTTTAAATGCCTGCAGGACAAGCAGCAACTAGGTAGACAAGGATCGTTCTCACAGAGATCATAGGAACCTCAGGACACTGCAAGAATACTGTGTGCACAAGGATCTCCTCATTGCCAATGCCATGAAGGTGCAGTGAGACACACCCACTTCTGCAAAGCCAGGCAGTATCGAAAAAGGAAATGTGACAATCACAAAAGATTATTTCTAATATATAAAATTATGAGGAACAAATTATATTAGGAAAGGGTTAACATTATAATGTTCAAACTATACATTTAGATGAAAATGCTCTTCTTCTATCCAGAGGATGAGAGTTCATCAAGATGATCATATTGACTAAAGAATTCACGTTTTCCTAATTCATGTAGGAAATTTATGGCAGTAAATATACATTTATTTCTATAATGTAGACTTCTACATATAAAAGTTTGCTGCCTTTTCTTCTGGAGTCTTTATTTATAATATTGATATATTAACTCATGCAATAGCATCATTTCTAGCTAAGCTTCACTGACATATTAACTCTTGCAAGAGCATTATTTTTAGCTAAGCTGAGCAAAATTGAAATCCCAGCACATGGAGAAATAGGGCTTTGGCTCTTATTAGTCTATTGATTTGGGGTTGACTGGTCTGACTGCCTAAGTGAGTGCTTCTTGTTTCGGATACCTCCAATACCCTGAAGCTGGGCAATGGGTCAGTGAAGACAGTGTACTTAGCCTACACAAAGCTGCTCATCTCTACACAGGATGCTTTTCTGCTGGAACTTGAAGTGAATGTTTAAAAAACGCTAGTGAGTGATTCTTGGATACTATTTCTGAATGAAAATAAATCCATGCCTTGTTTTATCTCCTTTCTTTAAATTCTGTTTATTATTTATTTTCTTTCTTCTGTCATTATTTTCTTTATCTCTCATTACTCTTGTTTCTCCTTTTCTTAGACAAATTTCATGCTATTACAGTTTTCATTTCAAAAGTCTGTATTCAGTGACAAGTGAAAGAGAGCAGTACTTGCTTTAATTTTATCACCAATGCTATATGTTTTGCCATGTTTTAACACATAAAAGCAAGGCATATACAAAGTCAGAATTTGGTGCAAATACAATCTAATTCAGTACTTTGCTTATACATTAGATAGTCATTTCACTGATTTATTAACTCACACAATAGCATCATTTTTTATCTAAGCTTCATAAATGCATCTGTTCTGTGTAGTTACTGGTTAAATAAAGTTTTTTGAAATCTAAACTACCATAGGAAGGCTTCATTTTTTTTTGTTTTCATATTTAAGAAAACGTTTTAGTTAATGGGAAAATGTTAACAGATGTCTGAAATAAAACACTATGCAATATTCATTTTATCAGCCACAATCTATCATGCCATGTATAGGTATGATTTTACCTAACAGCCCTTTAAGATAGGCCCCAGAGAAGCACATTATTTTCAACAGCAGGATCCGCTTATAAGAAAAATATTGAGATTTCATGTTTTGGGCTATCAACACAAAAACCATAGCATCAGCTGAAGGTTGATTGAAACATTACAGAAGAAAACGTTTGCTGCCTTCCTTTTCTTCTGGAGTATTCTCGTGACATTTTCTTTGCTTAAAGTGGTCCATATACTTTTATTTCTTCAGTTTATTTCATCAACATTTAAATATTTATCTATATATCTCATTTTGGGTAGTTTGGCTACAAGTCAACTGCATTATGTTATGTAACATCTATTTTATATATATATATATATATATATATATATATATATATGCACACACATACACAGAAACACACATTTTAAAAATAGAATAAAATTAATATGAAACAACGTTCGTATTCCCATAATATTGTTCTACATAACTAGTAAGGCAACCAGAAATAAACAATTATGTAATAAACATAACAGATATTCTGATAGTGTAATATTTTAAAGATATAGAATAAAATTATCAAAAGCCAACATAATCTAAAAATTGTTGAGGTAACACACAAAATAAATAAAACTAACATGGTCTTCATTAATTCCTTTGTTTAGGATGCGACATGTGATGAACTGTGGTCTTCAGTTCCCTAATTAGAAGTTCTGTATTCCTGTACTGACCAAATTTTTTATAAATCCATGAATCCTTTATAATAATTTATAAATCCCCTCAAGATTGAGAAAGTCAGTTCAAGTCTTTATTGCCTAACTCTCAAACATGCCCATGTATACACCCTCATATATCAGTCAGAATGATGCTATAGTTACAATCCATGAGTGGGGAAAATTCTGATAGAAGCAAACATAGAAATCAGCCCAACCTAAAGAAATCAGTATTGTTGCACAGAGTTCTTGTCTGAGTTGAGCTTTGGAAACAAATCTCTTGTAATTACTGAATTGTGGCTCTGGGGCTATTCTGGAAAATATATCTTTTTCCTTCATCTGGCTAATTTGGAGTCACTGTTCATAGTTTTAAAGTGCAGGTACACATTTATATGTGGAGGGAGTTTGCTACTTGTTTCATCCAAATGTTCTATCCTGCACTTCCACCTTCAAGTTCATTAATTTTCACTCAGATGTATATCTATTTGATATATGACCTTGCTTATCTCATTTATGGGTTTAATCTTTTGTTAGAGTATGCCTGACTCAAAGAGATGTTTACAGGCAGAATCCTGCTCAGCTGAGAGCATTCAACCCAAAACACACTGAATAATTGAGACATAAATGCTCAGAGAATTCACTCCACAGGGGGGAAGCAGTTAAATCAATACACAAATTGATTATATTTTTACCTTAAAAATTCCATGTAGTTTGAGCTGGTATGATACTTATCTAAACTTAATCTCATAGTATATTGAAGATTGCCCATCTGTGCTCATTAGCATAAAGAAGAAAAGTCATTAGGAGAAAAAGTGCCATTTTCTAGTAATCCCAAAAATTGTTTACAACCTTTTTCTTTACATAAGATACCTAATATTTATTAAAAAAAACCTTTATTTGTTTGGCAAACATTCCCTAACAGTAGAATAAGTCCTGTTTCACATGCATGGAAAGAAACAGAATGGAGAGATGGTGATGTTTTATGAGTGGTGGAATTATAATCTACTCAAAGATTTTGATCATGTTCTATATTTTGACCCTGTTCTGTTTTTTAATGTCATGATAATTAAATTTGTCTACCATGATTCTATTTCTGCATAATTCAAATATACTTTCTCCTGATTTTCTCCATTGGATCATTTGTGAAATAAATATTTGATTTACACCTAATATGTATATGGTGTGGATTCTTCCTACACCATAGACATGTCACTGTGCATAGTGCTGAGCTTTTTATCAATTGCCATTGTCTTTCCCTCTGTCCTGTGCCGCCATTAGAATGGAAAATGATTACTGCCAAATCCCTTTGTTCTTTCTGCTAATGCTTCCAGATTCTAGTCTCCTTATATATTTTATTATATCTTCCTCTTCATAAGGAAGAGGATCTTTAGATTCATTCATACACAGTACACCAATGCTCCCTAAAACAAAGCCCACAGACTTCTAGTATCTTGGGAAATGCTAATAAATGTTTTATAAATTTTTCTAAAAGGAATTATGTGGCTAAATCATTTTACAAAAGTTAAAAAGTTCAGCAGAATTCTTGATTCAGGATTACTTGGAGCCTTTAATACAGTAACATACTTTGTGGCTCTGCAGGATGCAAATCAAATATGTAGTTTTCCCAAAATTATATCACACGAGAATACTTTTTTTGAGGAATATATAAGGACCCTACAGTGCACATTTAGAGGAAGGCTTCTAATGGAGTCTAATTCACTCATTAATTTGACAATTCTCTTTTCCAGGAAACAACTATGTTTTATGGGAAAAACTATGTTTTTACATCCTAAAAGCACCTTATGATTTCAGTGGACGTTATATTAGACTTAATCTTAGAGTCCTTTTCGGCTTCCTTTTTTCTTTAAGCATAAAAAAGAAATATGTTTACAAAGAAAATATTTCACATCAACTCAGAGAACATACCAGAATTTTATTGACATAATATTATTTATAAAACAATTTTTTAAAATGGCTTAATATTCCAAAGGAATGGATTATGGAGTCAGATAGTCCAGAATTGGACTGTCATAACTACCACTTAATAGATATGTGATTTTTCTGAATCTGTTTCTTTATCTGTAAAATGAAGATAATTATATCTCCATTGAATTTTTGTTGGGGTTAGAGAAAACTATATATATAGATACACATAAAACGGTCTTTTAAAATGGCTTAATGTTTGAAAGGAATGGATTATGGAGTCAGATAGACCTGAATTTGACTGTCATAACAACCACTTAATAGATACGTGACTTTTCTGAATCTGTTTCTTCATCTGTAAAATGAAGATAATAATATCTCCATTCAATTTTTGTTAGGGTTAGAGAAAACTACACACACACACACACACACACACACACACACACACATATGTATATACACACACTCATAATTTTCTAGCCTAGTGCCTGCCACAGAGTTAGCAAACGTAGTTAGGAACCCTTTGTTTTTAAGAAAATCTTCATTTTTTCTATATTTTGAAATTACACTCATGGAGTAAAATGTTTCTCCCATGGTCCAGCAACTTTATCTTCTTCTGACCTGCCTTCCGAGCTGGCACCTGGAATAACTGGTCTACCTTTGTGGTAGTTGCCGTTGGGGTTCTGTACTAGGCTGGGACACCCATATCTCAGCTGCTGTGATTGTTGGCTGATGATAGCTCACACCGTCACCTCTTCTACAAGTATTCTCGACTGACAGAGCCACCTGGAGACTACTGACGGGTTATGCAAGCCTCCTTCCCCAAGAGTAGGCCCTAGATAATGCTTGACTGATATGGTAGATAAAAGCCCACCCCATTGCTTCTAGTGGAACAATCTCAGTGCTAAGATTTATACACCAAAGCTCCCCATAGACATAAGCTGAAGTTACTTTCCTTGAAACCACAGCTTTGCCTTCCTTTCCCCCAGCCCTATTCTGCTTCTTCACTCCCATGTAGGTTTCGTGTAAGAGTATATCTCTGACCTCAGGCTCTTGTACAATTCAAACATCTCCTGAAATTGTATTATCTCTTCTCCAACTGATCATCTTCATCAGTTTTATCAGAAACAAGTAATTACCCAGTAGCTTATTATGCCCAAGACATCATGTCAAGTTTTAGGATTTCTGAGAATCAGAAAACTTTCTACTTTGAGAAGCATAGAGTTTTATGATCAGGGAAGCCCCTTCCCCATCTTTACTACCAGTACAAATCCACCATCCTTGTCTCTGGCTCCTCACAATCTCTTGTATATAAAAATGAAAATGTTTGTTAATGTATTACTTTAACATTGAGTAATCTACACAGCAGCAGGTTATATACCATACAGCTTAGTTTTTGCGTGACTCTGGTGTGACTTATTTGTAGCATTGACTCAGATAACCTTTAGCCATTAGGCTAGATGCCAAATTACTCAGTTCCTGTGAATCTGAGGGGAACCATAGCCTCAAATAGTTAAAATAATAAGACTTTATTTGCTAATAAAATAAAGATAGAAGCAAAATCTCCTTATAAGGTATGTAGGATTTCTCATCTTCTGAAATAGTATTCAAAGTAAGATATTCAAACATTAAAGAGAAATTTACTGAATCTATTGCTTTCTAAATATACTTTGCCTCCAGTCTGCTGAGCAGTCAGACAAAGAGAGGATGAGATAAAAAAGGCCCAAGACAAGTCATTCACTCATTCAGCAATATGATTATTAGACACATTATGTATTAAGTATGAGTTTAGGTATTTTTATTACAGCTCGTACTTCTAATCGGGAATAAATTAGATGTGTTCCTATTTAGCTTACCCTTAGCCATACTCCAAGCACTTTCGGAGGTCACTGCAAAGGCTGCCCAACACTACAGAAAGTGTGGAGGAAAGGGGAGTGGGAAGATCAGATGCCTTAAATTCCTGGAGAGGACTGGCAAGGTGATAAGTCCTAAAGCCTAAGCCTCATTCATATCATTTTCAATTTGCTCCTGTCTTACTCTTGTTATAGAGAGTAGTCTCCTGGGGAGCAGGAGTCAGTTTTATGATCCAGTAGTCACTGGGACAGAAGCAGGGAAATTCTGGGCAGAAGAGGGCAGGTCCCCAGTGAGAGCTACAACTTCAAGCCAAAAAAGCCTCATACCATGGCTTAAGGTGAGAACTGACATCACTGTTTTCCCACTCAAGTGTTGCCTTTGTCAAAACTACCCATGGCCTGCCCCGCCTCCCATCCTATGCCCATAAAACCCCACGCTCAGCTGGCAGAGAGAGGAGAAGCAGCTGGGCATCAGAGACTATGGTTGGATATTGAAGAGAAGTGGCTTCACTTTAGAGAGACAGCTTAACAGTGTAGCTTCAGAAAGGAACCTGGCAGGTACAGCTGGACTAATGCTTTGTATAGCATACTTGCACTACTTGTGGTATCATCTTCCTATATATGGACTTACATTCCTCCTGGACACTGGACAAGAACTTGGGTGCTATGAGGGTGGGTAGAAAAGGCTGTCACACTGACCCTCCACTGAACTGTTAACACTTAAGCCATCCACAGACTGCAGAGCTAAGAGTACTATAACACTTCCTTTGGGGCTCCAGAGGTCATAATCACCCTCTCCTAGATGCTGCTGTAGGGCCGATATAGAGTTCGCTCTTACTTGCTCCAGTACCTGCTCATCTGCACTCCCCCTCCTCTGAGGGGTGGAACACAGCAGGTTTGAGCAGGTTCGCTCCTGTTGCCATCAAAGCAGCTGGCTAGTTCCGGTTCCTATGCACTCCAGTTTCCGCCCACAAAGGGATCAGGGAAATATCATGCTTAGTTAGCACTCCTGGACAATTGCTGGGGTCTTGGTATTGCAGTAGTCACAAACTAGTTAAAAGACAACTTTCAGAGGCAGGCATCTGACTCTTGGACTGAGAATCACTTGTTTCTATTGCTTCCCCTTGGTATATTTCCAGATATACTCCAACTTTCCCTATGGGGGTGCATCCTCAAAGCCTACACATTGTTAGTTTCATACTGCCCATTATACAGATTGGTTAAGGCTCATCAGAAACAGCCCCTGGGTTTTACATGTTTTTACACTTCCTTGAAGATAAAGACAGCCTAGTGAAAAATCTCCATCAAGGGAAGATAAATATATCATTCTTGTTGATGTGTTGCCCTCTCTCAGGACAGAAGAATTTCAGGACAAAGCAGCCATAAGTGAATGAATACATTTAAGAAATCAGACAAGTCATATTTGGTCTCAGTGGATTACCTTACCAGCCATATCTTTGGTTAGATAGCTAGTAACAGGAAAAAAAATGATCTTTTACGTGCATATGAGAAATTAGATTTCATCCCAATTCAACAATTCTGTTAAATATATATGAAATAAAGCTTGTCAACAATAATGCCCAGGTACATTAAAGCAATCGTCTGAAGTCACATATCTAGTAAGACAAGCAAGACTAACTCTAACCTATGTCTTTGGGCTCGAGATCTAATACTTTACATAGCACACTTGCACTACTTGTGGTATCATCTTCCTGTATATGGACTCATATAATTATTTGTGCCCCTCTTATATCCATACTCTTTCAAATCTATGCATAGTTAATAGTATAATTATCTCCTCTTTCCTACAAAGTGTATGCTTCTTGGTTTATTGGAGCAACTGTTGCATTTTAATTTTTTTAAAAAGTATTTTCATCATGTACAAGGCGGGAGCTTAAGAAATGTTTGATAAAAAATTTGAATGAATAAATTTCAGGAAACCCAGACTGGGTTCATTTGACCTAAACACAAATCTTGCAGACTAATTTACTAGTCCAGTTTAATTTATTTTGACCTAATCTCTCTCTCCTTCCCCACATTTATTTCAATTAGTTGATAAACACAAAGGTCAGGTTTGGAGCATAACTAGACTGTTTGGTGGAGACACTAGAAAATTGCATAGTAATCTCTTGCTAAATGTTTCTTCTTAATGGTGCTGAGGATATAGTTTATCATTTACATTAACTTCTTGCAAGATGAGATGTCTCATTGCAACAAAACTAGCAATAATATTAGGGAAGCAGAGTCTGTTCTTCCCATCTGGTACTAATCACTGTGATGACTAGACACAGGGCTATGACAGTGGCTTGCAGAAAGGAATTAGCATGAGAACAGTCCTTTGTGAACATGCAGAGAGGTCAATAAGTACATGATTATAAATTAGCTTGGTGGACTAGTGTGGTCATTAGCTGGGTCGAGTGTTCCTATTTCATATAATTGTTTGCTGCACCTGAATTAATTTGAGTGTTTAAATCCTGCATATTAATTCTGTGCTGCAGGATGTAAAGCTTTGGACTAATCCCTTTAATACTCTTTAGTATAAACACTTTAATCAAGCAACAGCTTTATAATTAGTTCTACTTACAGACTGGATATAATTTACTAGTTTTACAGCTCATAAGTTACTGCAACTTTTTAATCATAATAATTAGGCTTTAGAATGTAAGTATAAATGGACTTTTCTAGCTTATTCGAAGAATAAAACCAAGGCAGTCAAAATCAGGAGATTAATAAAATCCAATATATAGATACACTTTGTATTTTTATGACAGCTCAGGATCACTCATCCTTGGAATTTAATCACCAGATTAAGGTAGGCTATTGAGCTGAGAAGATGATTTTTTTTCTTTAAAGGGAAGTACAGTTCTATATATATTTCACATTTCTTTTGTTGGGTGTGAAAAATGCTGACGTGATTTAATTTTATCGCAGAAGTGAGCAGTCTGACAATATCCCTCTCGTGTACTCAACCTAGTAAGTAAATAATGGTTTAGCTACTAAGGATGTGCTGATCCATTTTTCATTTTATCTATTTTTTCCCTGAGGATTTCAAAGTACAAATCATCTTTGCCATTAAGAGCATTTGTATGGTCAGACTACACAGTTTAGAGAGCAGCATTTTCAATTAAGTCTTAAATAAGCATTTAAATTAAATGTGTTAGAAGGGTGATTTATATTAATTAAAGAAAAATTACTTAGAAAACTTTACAGAGATTTTATTGAAATATTATAAAAGATAAGGATTTTTTACATTGTTGCTAAATTTCAATAACTATACATTATTAGTGGATACATTTTAAGTATATAATCACTGTCTTTATCTCGCTGAAATATTTCTGATTCTGGTACAAATTTAATATATAAAAAATTTATTTTCCTGAGAAAATGTTATGAAAAATAGGATAAACCTTTTGGATTTCAACCATAAAATATGTAATTATGTGAAATAATAAATATATTACATATAAATAGAATTTTCTGAAATAACATGTGTATAAGTGTTTTTATATATATGTATATATAAATGTAAATACTCTGGTTTTATAATATAGCGAAACATAGATGATGAAATACTTTATTTTGGCCACTCTAATAAAAGGTATTAATTACTTTGTGTTTAGTTTCATCATAATGAATCATATTGATTATAAAGACGGTCAAGATAATTGACAATATTGTAGGTCAGGTTGGAGATTGCATATAAAAACAGTTACTATAAGAATACATTTCTTATAGTATAGAACATATTCTTATAGTTACTATAAGAATACATTTCAGAAGTACAAGAACTTCTGAAAGAAGCATTACACACAGAAAGGAACAACCAGTAGTAGCCTTTCTAAAAATGTACTAAAAACTAAAGAACATCAACATAAAAAAGAATTTACATCAACGAATGGATAAAATAGCCAGTT
>JAPYYA010003577.1:0-12708 GCA_028533165.1 Leontopithecus rosalia | reverse complement strand
ATTCTACTATAAGGACACATGCACATGTATGTTCATTACAGCACTGTTTACAATAGCAAAGACCTGGAACCAACCCAAATGCCCATCGATGACAGACTGTAAAAGGAAAATGTGGCACATATACACCACGGAATACTATGCAGCCATAAAAAATGATGAGTTTGTGTCCTCTGTAGGGACATGGATGAATGTGGAAACCATCATTCTCAGCAAACTGACAGAAAAGCAGAAAATCAAACACTGCATATTCTCCCTCATAGGCGGGTGTTGAACAGTGAGAACACATGGACACAGGGAGGGGAGCACTACACACTGGGGTCTGTTGCGGAGAATAGGGGAGGGACAGCAGGGGGTGGGGAGTTGGGGAGAGACAGCATGAGGAGAAATGCCAGATATAGGTGAAGAGGAGGATGGCAGCAAATCACACTGCCATGTGTGTACCTATACAACTATCTTGTATGTTCTTCACATGTACCCCAAAACCTAAAATGCAATTTAAAAAAAGAAAATATAAATTACATTATAATATTCATCCATATGTACCCAAAATAAAATGATTCTGTGTTAGGGCCTGGGAAAATTTTCTAATTGTCAAGCAGTAAAAAGAGAGAAACCTTCTCATTTAATCTATTCTACACTTATGTATGTGTTAAAATATACAATTCCACAAGGTTTAAAAAGTATTTTTAAAACATTTAGCAGTCTCTGGTCCCCATCCTGACTCATGCACCTTCCTCCATGCACTCAACCTACCTTCCTCCCTCCATTCAGAAATTTACATGGCAGATGTCTTAAACCGAAGATTTCACTGACCTCATCTCTCCAGAAAATCCACCTGCCTTCACAGAGGGGAAGGGAGGAGTGGGTACCTGAGATCCAGGGCTGAAGGAGGAAACCTGGGAATCTGTTTCTCCAACAGCTTTTCCAAAATAATATTCGTGCTTTTCAGTGCTATTTGCATTCACAGTTTCAAAGATGGTTCATGTCCTCATGTCTTCTAAGCTGCTTTGCTACGGGGCTTCACTCCCTACCCAGTTTAGATTTCAACTTCATTCAGTCTGTTGACATTTAACCTTCATCTAGCTACTATGTTGTTTTCTCCTATATTGCTTGTCTTGCCATTGTGGATTTGTGGCTTTAAAAAATCACTTTACTATCCTTTTATTGGGGTTTTAAGAGGGAGTGTGATGGTTAATACTGAGTATCAAGTTGATTGGATTGAAGGATGCAAAGTATTGATCCTAGGTGTGTCTGTGAGTGTGTTGCCAAAGCAGATTAACATTTGAGTCAGTGGGCTGAAGAAGACAGACTCACCCTTAATGTGAGTGATCACCATCTAATCCACCAGCAAATATAAAGCAAGCAGAAAAACGTGAAAAGGCTAGACTGGCTTAGTCTCCCAGTCTACATCTTTCTTCCATGTTGGATCCTTCCTGCCCACAAACATCTGACTCCAAGTTCTTCAGCTTTGGGATGCAAACTGGCTTCCTTGCTCGTCAGGTTGCAGATATTCTACGGTGGGTCCTGCTGGTAGTGTGAGTTAATACTACTTAATAAACTCCCCTTTATATACATATAAATAAAATAGTAAGAAGAAAACATTGCTTTTTATATTATTTTTGTTACACTAATCTTATACTAAACTAAAGAGGAGTTTATTAAGTAGTATTAACTCACACTACCACAAGGTCCCACAACAGGAGACCATACATATATGCTGAAAGAAAATGATGAACTCAGGGATTCTAACTCCTAGATTCAGAAGAAGATACTGAGCCTCAAATCTTCTAAGACTGCCCTGAGTCAGAGTCTTATCTTCTGGAGAGAAGGAGCTGAAATTGTGGAAAATCAGACACAAGCTCTTATCTTGTAGTGGCTGACCAGCAACGAAAGGTGCATGCACAGCCTTGCCAAGTGTCTTGTTAAAGTGACGGCATAAACTGAAAAAGAACGGGACCCTACAACTCCGAATAGAGATGTTTAGGAGGGCCTTAATGAAGCTGTGGACACTGAGTTTGTAAACTCTGTTGAACCTTTCTTGCCAGAAGAAACAAATTCCCCGTTCCCAGTAATGGCAACATCCCCTCTGCAACCCATGCTGCCATTTAGCCTTTTCACTTTTGTTTGAGGAGATAAACCCTGTGGTGCCTGAGGCAACAGTGATTGCCTCCCCTGAGCAGATGCCAGACAAGATCATGTTGATTCTCCTCAGGAGCCACCCCAACACCCGTTTGCTTCTGGACTCATAACTAAAGTGCTGGTGGCCCCTAGAGGTGAGGTTCAGAGTGTGATCCATGAGGAGGTGCACTACACTTGAAAATAACTGCTTGGATTTCTAATTTATATAAACAGAAATCTGGAGAACAGGCATGGGAATGGATATTAAGGGTGTGGGACAATAGTGGAAGGAATTAGAGTTGGATCAGGCTGCATTTATTTATTTAGGTCCACTATGTAGGGACTCTGCATTTAATGCTGCAGCTCGTGGAGTTAAAAAAGGTTCTAATCATTTATTTGCTTGGTTAGCTGAAAATGGATTAAAAGATGTCTGATCTTTCTTAGTTTAATGTAGAAGAGGGGATCCAAAGGCTTAGGCAGATTGGGATGGTAAATGGATTAGTCACTTTAGACCTACTCATCCCAGCTGGGAGGGTCCAAAAGATATATCCTTGACCAATGCCTTGAGAATAGATTTGTGAGAGCAGCCCCCATACCTTTGAAGAGCCCTATAATTGCTCTTCTCTGTATGTCAGATCTAACAGTGGGAACTGCAGTCACTCAACTACAGAATTGAAATACAATGGGAATAATTGGATTCTGGGGTGGCAGGGGCTGAGTACTGGCCTTTAACCATCAAAGGCAAGGAGGATGTAGCTACCGCCATGAACAGCAGAAGCAAAGCAGCAATCAGAATAGTCTTACTTTATGTAAAGCTCTGGCATTGGCTAATTAATTATGGTGTTCCTAGAAGTGAAATTGACAGGAAGCCTACTGCATTCCTACTTAATTTATATAAGCAGGAAACTTGTGGGTTAAAGAAAAAAGAGACTAATTTAAATTATAAAAACAGATCATCACAACCCCTCAATCAATTCCCACACTTGAGCCACTGTACAGACCCAGAATGCCTTGAATGAAGGGGAGTCCAGGTCCCCTTGAGGAAGGATCCCACTAAACTACTGACAATTTATGCTGTTAATCCTTCTCCCATCCTTCCCCAAGAAAACATCCATCTTTTTTTTTTACCAGGGTAACTGGACAACAGGGAAAGGAAAATGATCAGACATTCTGGGGACTACTGGGCACTGGCTCTGAGGTGATGTTGATTCCAAGGACCTAAAATGTCATTGCAGTCCTCCAGTTAAAGTGGGGGCTTATTAAGGTCCAGTAATTAGTAGAGTTTTAGCTCTGGTCTGACTTACAGTGGATCCCTGGAATCATCCTATGATCATTTCCCCAGTGCCAGAATATATAATCAGCATAGACATACTTAGCAGCTGGCAAAACCCCCACACTGGCTACCTGACTGGTAGAGAGGGCTATTAATGTGGGAAAGGCCAAATAGAAGCCATTAGAGCTGCCTTTACCTAGAAAAATAGTGAATCAAAAACAATATTGCATCCCTCAAGGACCTAAAAGATGCAGGAGTGCTTATTCCCACCACATCCCCATTCAACTCTCCCATTTGGCCTGTACAGAAGACATATGAATCTGAGAGAATGACAGTGGATTGTCATAAGCTTAACCAAGTGGTGACTCCAACTGCAACTGCTGTAAAATATGTGGTTTCATTGATTAAGCAAATTAACACATCTCCAGGTACCTGATATTCAGCCATTGACTTGGCAAATGCCTTCTCTTTATTCCTGTCCATAAAGCCCACTGGAAGCTTCTGCCTTCAGCTGGCAAGACCAGCAATATACCTTTACTATCCTACCTCAGGGGTATATCAACTCTCCGGCTTTGTGTAATAATCGTATTCAGAGAGACCTTGATAAATTTTCCCTTCCACAAGATATCACCCTGGTCCATTATACTGATGACATTATGCCGATTGGATCCAGTGAGGAAGAAGTAGAAAACACATTGAACTTATTTGTGAGACATCTGTGTGTTAGCAGATGGAAAATCCAACCAAAACTCAGGGACCATCGGCTGGGTGTAGTGACTGACACCTGTAATCCCAGCACTTTGAGAGGACAAGGCATGCAGATCACAAGATCAGGAGTTTCAGACCAGACTGGCCAACATAGTAAAACCCCATCTCTACTAAAAACACAAAAAATTAACTGGATGTGGTGGTGGACGCCTGTATTCCCAGCTACTTGAGAGGCTGAGGCAGGAGAATCACTTGAACCAGGGAGGCAAAGGTTGCAGTGAGCTGAGATCATGCCACTGCACTCCAGCCTGAGTGACAGTATTAAACAAAAACAATCAGGGACCATCTACCTCAGTAAAATATCTAGGGGTCAAGTTGTTTGGGGCATGTCAAGATATTCCTTCTAAGGTGAAGAATAAATTGCTGCATTTGGCCCTTCCTACAACCAAGAAAGAGAC
The DNA here is from genome assembly GCA_028533165.1 of Leontopithecus rosalia. Lineage (NCBI taxonomy): Eukaryota > Metazoa > Chordata > Mammalia > Primates > Cebidae > Leontopithecus > Leontopithecus rosalia. The sequence continues at coordinate 8,151 of JAPYYA010003577.1, read as the reverse complement.
ACAATGCCCAGTGGGCCTATTTGGATTTTGGAGGCAACGTATTTCTCATTTGGGTGTGCTACTGTGGCCAATTTACCGAGTGACTGGAAAGGCTGAGTGGGGTCCAAAGCAGGAGAAGGATCTGCAACAGGTCCAGGCTACTGTGCAAGCTTATCTGTCACTTGGGTCATATGACCCAGCAGATCCAATGGTTCTTGAGGTGTCAGTGACAGATGTGGATGCTGTTTGGAACCTCTGGCAGGCCCCCATAGGTGAATCACAGTGGAGACCTCTAGAATTTTGGAGCAAGGCCCTGCCATCTTCTGCAGATAACTACTCTCCTTTTGAGAGACAGCTTTTCGCCTGTTGCTGGGCTTTGGTAGAAACTGAACATTTGATTATGGGTCATTAAGTCACCATGTGACCTGAAACACCTATAATGAACTGGGTGCCTTCTGACCCTTCTAGCTATAAAGAGGGTCGTGCACAGCAGCATTCCATCACCGAATGGAAGTGGTTTATACATGACGGGGCTTGAACAGGTCCTGAAGGAATAAGTAAGATACATGAGGAAGTGGCTCAAATGCCCACGGTGTCCACTCCTGCCACACTGCCTTCTCTCCCCCAGCCTGCACTGATGGCCTCATGGCGAGTTTCCTATGATCAGTTGACAGGCAAAGAAAAGACAAGGGCCTGGTTCACAGACCATTGTGCACAATATGCAGGCATCACCTGAAAGTGGACAGCTACAGCATTACAGACCATTTTTAGGACATCCCTGAAGGACAGCAGTGAATGGAAATTCTCTCAGTGGGAAGAACTTCAAGCAGTGCATCTGACTGTGCACTTTTCATGGAAGAAGAAACGGTCAGATGTGTGATTATATAATGATTCACGGGCTTTAGCCAGTGGTTTGGCTGGATGGTCAGGGACTTGGAAGAAGTGTAATTGGAAAATTGGTGACAAATAAATTGGGAAAGAAGTATGTGGATAGACCTCTCTAAGTGGTCAAAAACTGTGAAGATATTTTTATCCCATGTGAGTGCTCAATGAGTGACCTCAGCAGAGAAGAATTTTAATAATCAAGGGGATAGAATGACCCATTCCATGGAGACCACTCAGCCTCTTTTCCCAACCACTCCTGTTATCACTCAATGGGCCCATGAATAAAGTGGCCACAGTGGCAGGGATGAAGGTTTCACATGGCTCAGCAACATGGACTTCTGCTCACCAAGGCTAACCTGGCTACAGCCACTGCGGAGTGCCCAATTTTCCAGCAGCAGAGACCAACCCTGAGCCCCAGATATAGGACCATTTCTAGGGGTGATCAGCCAGCTACCTGGTGGCAGATTGATTATATCGAACCCTTCTCATCATGGAAAGAGCAGCAGGGGTTTGTCTTCACTAAAACAGAAGCTTCCTCCAGATATAGGTTTGCCTATTCTGCAGACAATGCTTCTGCCAAGACTACCATCTGTGGACTCACGGAATGCCTTATCCACTGTCATGGCATTCCACACAGCATTCCATCTAACCAAGGCACTCACTTTATGGCTGAAGAAGTGTGGCACTGGATTCATGCTTATGGAATTCACTGGTCTTACCATGTTGCCCATCATCCTAAAGCAGCTGAATTGATAGAATGGTGGAATGGACTTCTGAAGTCACAATTACAATGCCAACTAGGTGACAATATTTTGAAGGGCTGGAGCAAAGTTCTCCTGAAGGCTGTGTATGCTCTGAATTAGCATCCGACATACAGTTCTGTTTCTCACATAGCCAGGATTCATGGTTCCAGGAATCCAGTCGTGGAAGTGGAAATGGCACCACTCACCATCACCTTTAGTGATCCACTAGCAAAATTTTTGCTTCCTGTTCCTGCTACATTATATTCTGCCGGCCTAGAGGTCTTAGTTCCAGAATAAGAATGCTGCCACCTGGAGGCACAATAATTCCATTGAACTAGAAGCCAAGATTGCCACCTGGACATTTTGGGGTCCTCCTACCTTTAAGTCAACAGGCTAAGAAGGGAGTTAGAGTATTGGCTGGGGTCACTATCCCAAACTATAAAAATGAAATTCGTCTACTATTCCACAATGGAGGTAAGAAAGAGTGTGCATGGAATACAAGAGATCCATTAGGGCATCTCTTAGTATTACCATGTCCTGTGGTTAAGGTCAATGGGAAACTGTAACAGCCCAATCCAGGCAGGATTACGAATGGCCCAACCCTTCAGAAATGAAGGTTTGGGTCACTCCACCTGGAAAAAAACAAACAAGGCCTGCCGAGGTGCTTGCTGAAGGCAAATGGAATACAGAATGGGTAGTAGAAGGTAGTCATCAATACCAGCTATGAATATGTGGCTGGTTGCAGAAATGAGGACTGTAATTGTCATAAGTATTTCCTCCTCCTTTTGTAAAAAGGTGTCTGTGCAGGTATACACTTGTACCAAGAAAATATCATTATATTTCATTTTTCCTTTGTCTTGTGATATAAGATTTATTGACATATGATTTAACAATACTTAAATTCATATCAGTATGTAAGTATTGTTAACATTATGTAATAGCATTTGGGTTGGGGAAGCGGTGCATTACCAGTTGTAAGAGGGATAGTCGTATTATGTTACACACAATTATGACCTTATTGTCTTTATTTGAAGATTATGTACGATCTCAGGAGATGTCTATGGGCTCAAGTTGACAAGGAATGGACTTGTGATGGTTAATACTGAGTATCTACTTGATAGGATTGAAGGATGCATAGTATTGGTGCTGGGTATGTCTGTGAGGACGTTGTCAGGATTAATATTTGAGTCCGTGGGCTGGGAAAGGCAGACCCACCTTTAATCTGGGTTGGCACCGTCTAATCAGCTGCCAGCAAATATAAAGCAGGCAATAAAAACACAAAAAGGCTAGACTGGCCTAGCCTCCCAGCCTGCATCTTTCTCTGGGGCTGGACGCTTCCTGCCCTCAAACATCGGACTCCAATTTCTTCAGCTTTGGGAGTTGGACTGGTTTCCTTGCTCCTCAGATTCCAGACAGTCTACTGAGGGACTTTGTAATCCTGTGAATTAATACTACTTAAAAACCTAATAAATTATAGTTCTGTCCCCCTAGAGAAGCCTGACTAATACAGGGAGCATGAGTTAAAATGTGTGTGTGTGGAATCTTTCATGTTTTAGCCAAAAACCTCAACCTTTGTTTTTTCTCTATATACTTATACATTAGAAATTTACTGGTATACTTTCTTTTTTTCTCCCAGACTTTTAAAGAAAATACTTTATATTGAAAAAAAATGGGATCTAATTTTAAAGCAAAGCATATGTGAGTCAATCAATCTGAAGCAATAACCATAACTCAAAATCTCCAAGGCAGGAAATAAAACAATATATTATATATATATTAAATTTTTGCATAATTGAAGTTCCTCTTCATGTTTACAAAAATGAAATCAGGAAATACCGAAAGCAGCAAGATTCTTCTTTCTCATTTAATAACCAATTCCAGTAGACTGAATCAAGATTTTCAAAGTTTTCTTTTTGAAAACTGCATTCTTAAATTAAAGATTGGAACGTTAACATGTCCATAGGGAAATCTTCCTAGTCTATTTCAAAATCATGTAAATAAAGAACAGTTTTTATATGTAATTGCTCCTTTAAAAATTTCCATACTTGCATAAAATGTACTGCAATTCTGAAGTACAGTCCTTTGTAAATATCAACCCTGGAGCTTAGAAAGTGCTTAGATATACCAAGCAGAATCTAGTCCTATCAAAAGACCATAATCATCTAACATTTAAAGCATTACATTTCTAGCCTGCCTTATGAAAATGTTTAAGAAAGCCAACTCTATGCACACAAACCAGTATATCTAGATGAAATAGATAAATTCCTGGGTACTTACAGCCTCCAAAGACTAAAACAGAAAGAAGTTGATTCTCTGAATAGACCAATAACAAGGTCTGAAGTTGAGACAGGAATTAATAGCCTACCAACCAAAAAAAGTCCAGGAACAAATGGGTTCACATCTGACTTCTACCAGATGTACAAAGAGGAGCTGGTGCCATTTCTTTTGAAACTATTCCAAACAATACAAAAAGAGGAAATACTCCCTAACTCATTTTATGAGATCAACATCATCCTGATACCAAAACCTGGCAGAGACACAACTAAAAAGGAAAACTTCAGGCCAATATCCATGATGAACATTGATGCAAAAAATTCTGGAAAACCAAACGCAACAGCACATCAAAAAGATTATCCATCACGATCCAGTAGGCTTCATCCTGGGAATGCAAGGGTGGTTCAACATACGCAAGTCTATAAACGAAATCCATCACATAAACAAAAACAAATACAAAAACCACAAAATCATCTCAATAGATGCAGAGAAGGCCTTTGACAAAATTCAACAGCTCTTTATGCAAAAATCTTTCAATAAACTAGGTATCAATGGACCATATATCAAAATAATAAAAGCTATTTATGACAAACCCACAGCCAATATCATACTGAATGGGCAAAAATTAGAAGCATTCCCTTTGACAACTGGCACCAGACAAGGGCACCCTCTCTCACCACTCCTATTCAGCATAGTATTGGAAATTCTAGCCAGCACAATCAGGCAAGAAAAAGAAATAAAGGGTATTCAATTAGGAAAAGAGGAAGTCAAATTGCCTCTATTTGCAGATGACATGATTGTATATTTATAAGACCCCCATCCTCTCAACCCAATATTTTCTTAAGATGATAAGTAACTTCAGCAAAGTCTCAGGATACAAAATCAATGTGCAAAAATCACAAGCATTCCTATATATCAATAACAGACAGAGAGCCAAATCATGAGTGAACTCCCATTCACAATTGCTACAAAGAGAATAAAATACCTAGGAATACACTAACAAAGGATGTGAAGGATTTCTTTAAGAACTACAAACCACTGCTCAATGAAATAAGAGAGGACACAAACAGATGGAGAAACATTCCATACTCATGAGGAAGAATCAATTTTGTGAAAATGGCCATACTGCCCAAACTAATTTTTAGATTCAATGTTATCCCCATCAAGTTACCATTGACCTTCATCACAGAACTGGGAAAAACCATTTTAAACTTCATATGGAACTTAAGAAAATCCCGCATAGCGAAGACAATCCTAAACAAAAAGAACAAAGCTGGAGGCATCATGCTCCCTGACTTCAAACTATACTATAAGGCTACAGTAATCAAAAGAAGCATGGTACTAGTATCAAAACAGAGATATAGACCAATGGAACAGAACGGAGGCGTCAGAGGCCATGTCACACATCTACAACTATCTGATCTTTGACAAACCTGAAAAAAAAACAAGCAATGGGGAAAGGAGTCCCTGTTTAATAAATGGTGTTGGGAAAACTGGCTAGCCATGTCAGAAAGCAGAAACTGGACCCCTTCCTGACACCTTACACTAAAATGAATTCCAGATAAATTAAAGACTTCAACATAAGACCTAACACCATAAAAACCCTAGAAGAAAACCTAGGCAAAACCATTCAGGACATAGGCATAGGCAAAGACTTCATGACTAAAACACCAAAAGCAATGGCAACAAAAGCCAAAATAGGCAAATGCGAACTAATTAAACTTAAGGGCTTCTGCACAGCAAAAGAAACAATTAGAGTGAACCAGCAACCAACAGGATGGGTAAAAAATTTTGCAAGCTGCATATTACCCCATCTGACAAAGGGCTAATTTCCAGAATCTACAAAGAAATAAAGCAGATTTACAAGAAAATAACAAACAATCCCATCAAAGGGTGGGTGAAAAATATGAACAGACACTTTACAAAAGAAAACATTTATGTGGCCAACAAACTTATGAAAAAATGATCATCATCACTGGTCATTAGAGAAATGCAAATCAAAACCACATTGAGATCACCACAGTTAGAATGGCAATCATTAAAAAATCTGGAGACAACAGATGCTGGAGAGGATATGGAGCAATAGGAACAGTTTTACACTGTTGGTGGAAGTGTAAATTAGTTCAACCATTGTGGAGGACAGTGTGGCGATTCCTAACAGATCCAGATATAGAAATACCATTTAACCCAGCAATCCCATTACTAGGTATATATTCCTAAGATTAATAAGCATGCACACATATGTTCACTGCAGCACTGTTTATAATAGCAAAGACCTGGAACCAACCCAAATGCCCATCAATGATAGATGAGGTAAAGCAAATGTGGCACATATACACCATGGAATCCTATGCAGCCATAAAAAAAGGATGAGTTCATGTCCTTTGCAGGGACATGGATGAATCTGGAAACCACCATTCTCAGCAAACTGACACAAGATCAGAAAACCAAATACTGCATGTTCTCACTCATAGGTTGATGTTGAACAATGAGAACACATGGACACAGGGAGGAGAACATCACACATTGGAATCTGTGGCAGGGGTGGGTGGCTCAGGGAGGGATAGTGTGGGGTGGGGAGGCTGGGGAGGGATAACACTGGGAGAAAAGCCTGATGTAGGTGACAAGGGGATAGAGGCAGCAAACCAAAATGGCATGTGTATACATGTGTATACATGTGCAACAATCCTGCAAGTACTGCGCATATACCCCAGAACTTAAAGTATAATAATTTTTAAAAAAGTGTTTAAGACAGCAAGAAACTCTTCTTCATATGTCAGTAAGTGAACAGAGAGATGACCATTTTCCGCATAAAAGCAGCTCATGGGTCTTGTAATTAAAGAAAATACATACAAGATGGCATTTGCTTTGATGAGAAAACTGAGCTAATCTGAGTGAGGGGAAAATAAAACAGTAAAGAAACTAGAAGCCAGATTGGTATTTTGCATCATGTATGCTTCTTTGAAAATCTTTGGTCCTGAAGTAAATATTTGGCAACCACAGTGATTATCAGTTAAAGCAATTTCAACAAAATAAGATGTCATCAAAAATGGACTATTTGTCTGAAAGAACAGTACCTATATTATAAAGATTAAACTTCACAGCTTAGCACAATCATTTTCAAAATTTAACTCCTATTATCTTCTTTTAAATTAAGATAATATCATTTGTGTTCCCTCATGGGAATACAAAAAAGTAAAAGTAAAAACAAAACAAAAAATAAACTGTCATGCCTAATTTCAGAATACAGTATTATGTAGCAATCCAAAACATTCAAAACAAATTAAATAGTTTAACTTATGTGACAGGCAGATAAGCATTTCAAAAGCATAATGAAGTCCAATTATGTAGTGCAAAATGCAGACAGGAGTAGAATCTAACATGATACAGACATTTTCTAAATAAAAGCTCCCTGTAGGACAACTATACATAAACACGGGTAAGGTAAGCAGAGACTAGTTCTGTGGAACCATTTGAAATCAAAAGCCTGAAACACAATACATTTTTAAGGTAGGCATCAAGTTATCCTGAAAATTCTTCATGTTGGTTATTCTGACATTGTTTTTCATCAGATAGTGCAGTCACATCAACAACACATATGATTTGTCAGAAAAAAATTCCCCCCTAACCAAAACACCATTCCAGATCCAGTACATGTAAATATATCACTCTCATTGAAAGTGCTATTAGAATTTTCTTTGTAACTAGCCCGAAGCATATATATATATTTTTATTTTTATTGCATTTTAGGTTTTGGGGTACATGTGCAGAACATGCAAGATAGTTGCATAGGTACACGCATGGCAGTGTGTTTTGCTGCCTTCTGCCCCCTCAACCATATTTGGCATTTCTCCCCTTGCCATCCCTCCCCCGCTCCCCCCCCACGCTGTCCCTCCCCTATTTCCCCCAGTAGACCTCAGTGTGTGCTGCTCCCTTCCCTGTGTCCATGTGTTCTCATTGTTCATCACCCGCCTATGAGTGAGTATATACGGTGTTTCCTTTTCTGTTCTTGTGTCAATTTGCTGAGAATGATGTTCTGCAGATTCATCCATGTCCCTACAAAGGGCACGAACTCATCGTTTTTGATGGCTGTATAATATTCTATGGTGTATATGTGCCACATTTTCCCAGTCCAGTGTATCATCGATGGGCATTTGGGTTGATTCCAGGTCTTTGCTATTGTAAAGTGTGCTGCAATGAACATTCGTGTGCATGTGTCCTTATAGTAGAACGATTTATAGTCCTTTGGATATATACCCAGTAATGGGAT
>JAPYYA010003576.1:0-12709 GCA_028533165.1 Leontopithecus rosalia | reverse complement strand
AAGAAGAATTTACATCAACGAATGGATAAAATAGCCAGTTAACATCAAATGGCAGTAACCCTAAATTTAAGTTGACTAAATCCCCCAATCAAAAGATACAGCCAAAACCTAACGGTATGCTACATCCAGACCCATTTCACATCCAAAGATACACAAAGACTTAAAACAAAGGGATGGAGAAAGATTTACCAACCAAATGAAGAAGAGCACAAATAAATAAATAAATAAAAAGCAGGAGTTGCAATTCTCGCATCTGATAAGATAGATTTCAAAGCAACAAAGATATAATGGTAAAAGGATCAATGCAACAATAAGAGCTAACAATCCTAATACCCAGATGCATAAGAGTCATAAAGAGATTTAGACTCAACGAGACAGAAAATTAATAAGGATATCCAGGACTTGAACTCAGATCCGGAACAAGTAAACTAAATATTTATAGAGCTCTCCACTTTAAATACACAAAATATACATTCTCCACCTTAAATACACAAAATATTGATCGGCCATTATTAATACCCATTTTTAGAATAAAGCTACATTCCCATTCTCTCTCCTTCTTTTTCTTTCTCTTTCTTACTCTCCTTCACTCCTTTAAAAAAAATAAGAAGAAAAAAAAGATAATACATTGACACAGGGAGAGGAACATCACAAACCAGGGCCTGTCGGGGGATGGAGGGGTTAGGGGAGGGATAGCAGGGGGGTGGGGGATGGGGAGGGCCAGCATTAGGAGATATACCTAATATAGATGACAGGGTGATGGATGCAGCAAACCACTATGGCACATGTATACCAATGTATAACAATCCTGCAAGTTCTACACATGTACCCCAGAACTTAAAGTCTAATAATGTAACAATAAATGAATACAAAATAAAGTCAAAAACTAACAAAATTTTTAAAAGAACAAATGTGTGAAGTCTTTGCATAATTCATACAATGAGACAAAGGTCAAGATGAATGCTGTTTTAAGTGAAATGACACTTAGAATGTAATGTGTACCTTCACATACTGTTCTAATTAAAATTAGCAAATATTTACCACAGGTCCCACAGAAAATACTGCACTATAGTACCTTCACAAAAGTTACACAGTTTTGTTTGTCTGGATTTCTTACTCTCACAAATGGCTGGTTGATTTCACATGGACCAGGGACTGTCTCAGTGATCCTTATGAAGTCATGTCATCTCTCAAGATTTTAGTTTTTTCATCTGGAAAATGAGATGATCAGTCTGGATAACCTCTGGATTTTTTTCTGTCTACATTTTTTTCTTCTAATTTTTTGCTGTAAACTGGAAAGTAGGTTGTGACAAAACAATAAGCAGCTTGACAAGTACTTGAAGGACAACTAGGAGAGCATTATTTTTTAGGAGGTATATGTGTGTAATCTTTCTATTTATAGATCAATCAGTCCAGCCCATGATGAAACATTTCTGCAGATAGGACCAAAAAAAAGCAAGACATGAAATAGCATTCAAATAGAATGTAAAACAGTGGCAGCAAGTTTGATGGGGGAAGAAAATAAAAGTACCAATACTTAGGATTTTAAAAACTGGCACTTATTTTTAGACTAGTTTTTCTTCTTTTGCATCTTTCTCAATAATACTCTACATTTTTATTATTACAACTTCTGACATTGAAAATTCCACAGATTGACAAATATATTTTAATACCTTAATTAACTAGAGGGCTTTTCAAAATAGACATTTAAATAATAACAGGGGAGGGTATATCATGGAAATACAGTTGATTAGGTCATTCTTTCAGTGTCCTTCTAATTATACATTGATGGATAGCAATGCTCCCTGAGATATTCCTATTTTTAGAAACTCCTAAGACCAGTGAGGCTGGTAGAAGATAGAAGAGTGATGTTTCTAATCACCTTCCCTGACTGAACATGGTCTACATGGATAAAATGATGTGGAAAGTGGACTCTAGTCCTGAATTATTTATAACAAGTAAGATAGAAAATTAGCCCACTAATAAGAAAATAAAAGATCTGTTTTGAGAGGGGCCTGAAGAGATCTGGTTGATCTTTGCATTGTGCTTTTATGTTTGTAAGTGACAGATTTTTAATCAGACTACACTAAGTTATAAAGGTATGTTGTAAAAACAGACATCACATTAAGGAATACAAATTCATAATTCCAGAGATGAAACAGAAACAAATACCTTGTTGGACTTCATGAAAACTAGACCTAGAAAGTCAGTTAGGGCCCAGGAAACTCTAGAGATAAGACTAACCTTTTCATTTTGGAAGGTGCAGTTCATTGTTCCTTAAGCGGGTCTCCAAAACAAAACTTCATTTTGTGCCAGTTTTCTAACAATTAGATTTTCTCAATACTTCTCAGATTGAATTTCTAAAAATAATCTTATTGATCTGATTAGCTATTAATGTCCTACTCACCTAAACTTCAATTTCTTACCCTACCTCTATATTCATTTCTTCAGTCATCAGATATCAAACTCTTATGTAACTGGGTTTTCTAAGCCCTGGGGATAAAATGTTAGGTTAGAAAAGCAGGATCCCTGCTGCCATTGAGATTATTCCTTAGTTATGAGGGAACAACAACCAGAATCAACAATACAAAATTATAATTATTAATTAATTAACAGGTAGTGGAAAGGACTAGGATGTGCTGGAGAGCTTGCTTGGTTACTTTTAATTGGTTGGTCAATGGATGCCAAAGGAGATGAAACAGTGAGGAGGCAGGAACATTGTGGGAGGTAAGGTTATAGATATAATCAGGGTCCAGATGTAAAGTTGGCCATAAGTTCTCCTAGGAAAACGTCACGCTACTTCAATGCAACCTCATCTCTTCAATAATATTTTCACTCTTATCTTTTATTCATTCATTTAAAACTGCTTGTTGAATGACTGTCAGCCATTGTTTTAGGTTTTCTGCATACAGCCTTAAAGAAAAAAAAAAGAAAAGAAAACAGATTAAGATCCCTGCCCTTATGAAATTTATATCCTAGTGGTTGAATAGAGACAATAACCAGTAAGTAAGCAAGTAAGCCAAATAAATAATTATTTATCTCATTTTCTGTAATTTCTAACTCTTGGACTCACTATATTTTACCTCTATAGAGTGTAAATTCCTCAAGGTCAAGGTTCACAGATTAGCTATATATTTAGCGATAGGTTGCTGCACATGTCTTGTACAGGGTGGCAGAGAATAGAATACTGGAGAAGCACCAGAGTTGGATACATAATACCTTTCATATCGTCATGACTCGACTCTAATTGGCTGTTTGGCCTAGAACCAGCTATTTGTCCTAGAACTAATTCAGAGATTAATATCTCTGAATTTTACTTTTTTCATTGCTAAAGTAGAGATAATAATGTATTTGCATTTAAGTTATATAATGTTTCTGTGAGAATTAAATGTGCTTCAAGTTTTCTTGTAAACTAAAGACTACATATTGTATTATAGTAAACACTTATTGAAACATATTGTATACATAAAATTGTATTCACTATGGTAAAATCTCATTTTTTAGAATCATTTTGAATATGATATTAGTTTCAGTTTGGTGCTTATTAAATGAAAGAGCAGTCTAATTGTTCTCAATACTTTCTATTCCATACAACTCTAGTGAAATCTACTTGTATTGTGCTTCATAAGATCAGACAAAATAAAATGTTAAGCACAGAAGTTTCAAGAGTAGAAAATTACTTTTTATGCCTTTGGGGAGGATGTCTAAATGAGAAAATGTACTTCCATTTAAAATGGATGGATTTTTTTTTCTGAAAGATGATGATAACTCCAAATGGAATGAAGTAAGGGTCAGATTATTCTGGAAACTGAATACTGCTGTCTGATAGTGAATCATCAGAATGAAGGACATAGACATTCCCCCTTGATGATGTCCTATTGTGGAAGGGCTATTGGAAATTATCTCTAAGTTACTCAGAAGCAATATCATAGTAATTTTTAATAAAGCCGGGCAGGAGAGTCAAGCAGTATCATATGTGTGAAGGCCAGCTAATATTTAAATAAAAATATTCAGAAGTAAAAACTTATAAATATGGCAGTGTCTTTAATTAAGAAATAGAACACACAACTTAACAATTAGATAAAGTACTACTATTAAAATAACTACCAAGGAAAATCACAATTAATTTGAGTAGAAAGCTCCTCTTCTAAGATTAAGATTTAAAATAAATTATGAAAAATATAGGATAATCATATGCAATCATTAAAGGATATATTTTTGTCCTTTTGTAATGTTTTACTTTAGATATTGGCCTTATTACATGGGAAACAAAAAGTTCTTACTGATGATTGACAAGAATTTCAATGCCAGCAAGCAAATGCCAGTAGGAAAAACTCAGAAATAAATTACGTTTTAGACAGCCTAATGTAAGAGTAATGATATTTCCAAGCCTTCCTTAAGTTTCACTAATAATGTTTTTGGAATACTTTGATTCGTATGTTTTTTTCGACTCACTGAAAGTTGAATGAAATGCCTTAGAAAATATTATTCATAAAAGTTATCATATTGAATCATTTTACCTCTTTCCCTGACATTGATGCCATGTAATAAACTAGAAACATAAGAAGATGTAAGAATAGGAATAAAATAATTCAATCAGGATTTGCATGCACTGTACTTGAGGACTTATTTATTTATTTATTTATATTAAGAAAAGGAACCCTGACATTTGACATATTTTTTCATTTAAAAAATAGGCATCTAGCTGTACAGATACTCCACTTTTTAATAAGTATAACTTTTATCTAGGATGTGTCAAATCCCAAATACATCTTACATGCATATCACATCTGTTTTAAAGCTTATTCTGTGATTTTACAATTGCATTTGCTCTGCTATTTTTTCTTCACTATGATTTCCTCATACATAATATTTAGTAATCTCTCTCTCTCCGTGTGTGTGTGTGTGTGTGTGTGTGTGTGTGTGTAGATTTTATGTATGTATCCACACATATGTATTTATTGTGTGGTGTAAGTATAATAATGATTCTGCCTTGAGGGCATGTTGGGAATAGCTGTCCAAAAATATTATTTCTTTATAAACATGATAATTTTTGGAGTTCTGAGAGAAGTCTAGATCCTTGAGGCCTGAATGTAAAAAAATTCTATTTCTTCTTTATGTAAATATTCCATTTATTCTAGCAACTCTAGATTTTTGTTACATAATTTTCGTTACTTCTATTCAGATTATTAGAAAATTTTACAATATGTACTACGTATTGCAATAGAATGAATGCATTTCTTATTTTTTGAGTGTCAAATAATTAAAAAGGAAGAAGCAGAAGTAAAATCGGGGTCATGAATATGTAACTTTGGCATTAGTTATTTTTTTAAGTAACCTTTCACTGTACACATATTTTATGTTACTCACTATGGCACACCCTGAACAAAAGGGTTATGTGACACACAAGACTTTATATTATCAGAAGCTTTAAATGTATACAATTTGAATTTAATTCAAAATATCTAGTATCTAGATCACCATGGACAAACTGCTTAAACTGGATAAGTATATCTAACTTATAATACTGTGATGATGATGATTAAAAGAAATGATGTTTAGAAAGACCTCAGTAGAGTGTCCATCACAAAAGCAGTTGATAGCAGTGCTACTTTACCATTCTTATTTAGAGATGCATTTTGTCTTCCAGAAGCTTACAGCTTGGTCAGTTCACCATGCCTGCACTGTATGATTCAGACTAGAAGGGAAATGAACAAGGTTCAATAAGAGCCTGTAAGAGACAAATCACTGCACCATCTCAGAGCTGGGAGACTCTAATAAGAGTGAGCATGCCCACAGTTTTCCAACATTGTGTTCCCAATCACTGCAAAATGGTTTACTCTCAGCTTATTTGATGTTATTTGGCTACACCGACTTCAGAGTGGTCATTTAAAAAAAATGCATTCAAGTTATTTTGAAACTATATCATGGAATATTTAAAATAAAAACTAGATTAGTATGAAATATGTTATTATTTTTAAAATATTTCTATTTCTCAGTAGATATATTGCCATATAATTATAAAGAAGGGAAATGCATTTGAAACCCTCATTATTTGCCAGAATCCCTCAATACAGTATGGAATGCAACAAGAATCTCCTATTTCACAGGTAGTTCATTGTATTAGTTAAGGTTGTCTAAAGGAACAGAACTAATAGGATGTATGTATATATGAAAGGGAGTCTATTAAGGAGAATTCACTCACACAGTCACAAGGTGAAGTCCCATAATAGGCCATCTGCAAGTTGAGGACCAAAGAAACCAGTCCCTAAACCTCAAAAGTAAGGAGGCAGACAGTGCATCCTTCAATCTGTGGCCGAAGGCCCGAGAGCTCCTGGGAAACCACTGGTATAAGCTGAAGAGTCCAAAAGCTGAAGAACTCAAGAGTCTGACACTCATGGGCAGAAAGCATTTAGAACAGGAGAAAGATGAAAACCGTAAGAGTTGACAGGTCAGCTTCTTCCACCTTCTTCTACCTGCTTTTTCTGGGCAGGCTGGCAGCTGATTGGATGGTGCCCACCCACATTGTGAATGAGTCTTCACGAGGGTGGGTCTTCCTCTCCCAGTCCACTGACTCAAATATCAATCTCTTCTGGCAACACCTAAATAGATCCAGAAACAATACTTCGCATCTTTCAATCCAACCAAGTTGACACTATTAACCATCACAAGTCCATCTGTTGTCAACCTGAACACATAAACATCTCCTGAAATCATACATAATCTCCAAATAAAAACAATAATAAGGTCATAATTCCACCTAACAAAATAAAGCTATTCTTCATGCATACTGTAAGCATCCTTAACCTAAATGCTATTACATAAAGTGAACAACAGTTAAATGCTAATGTCAAGTCAGTAGATCTATGTCTCATGATAATGCAAAAAGAAAGGGAATAAAATGAAGATACATTCTTAGTATAAGTATACACATGCACAAACATGTTCTTAATAAAACAGGAACATGTTTGTGCATGTATATACTTATAATAAGAACATTCCTCATTTCTGCCTCTGGTCACATGGTAATAGCTGGCATTGATGAATACATTCTTCTGCTACCCATTCTATACCCTCAGCAAGCACCTCAGCAGGTCATGAATTTTACCTGATGTAGTGACCCAAACCTTCATTCCTGAAGGGCCTGGGCCATTTGTAATCCTGCCTGGATTGGGTTGTTGTAATTTTTCATTGACTTTAATCACAGGGCATAGTAATACTAAGAGATGCCCTAGGGGATCTCCTGTATTGCACGCATACTCTTCCTTACCCGTATTATGGAGTAGTACACTAATTTCATCTTGATAGTCTGAGCGGATCACCCAAGCCAACACTGTAATTCTTTTCTTAGCTTGTTGAGGTAGAGGTAGGAGGAGCCCAAAGTTGCCAAGTGGCAATCTTAAATTCCAGTTTAACAGAATCATTGCTGTATCTCCTAGTGGCAGTATTCATCCCTCTGGAACTAAGACCTCTAGGTCAACAGACCATAATGTCATGGGAACAGACACTGAAAGTTTTGCTAGTGGGTCACTAGGAGTGACAGTGAATAGTGACACTTCCACTCCCATGATCCTGCATAATCCACTATACTACTAGTTTGGTTTGTTGTTGTTTAGCCCTATGTTTGATGTAGATCCTAGATCTATTGATCTTGGAATGTATAAATGTGAAATTTTTCTCTTGATCAGTCCCAGACAAGATTTTATTATGTGTTACTTATAAAACTTAGCTTTCTACTTTCAGATTGGTTTTGACATAAAAGTTGAGAAATAAGAAAGCACCATGTCAAGAATAGTGGTGATGCCTTTCTCAGGTTGACAGTCACCCTTGACACCCTACTGCTGACAGGAAAGCTTTTTCAGACGGACGGGTCCCCAGGGACACTCAGCAGAGTAGCAGTAAGAAGCACATTATGGATATCTTCTATTTTCTGAAGAAGGCGAAAATTCTGAAAAGCTTAAGGAGAAAAAAGTATGCAGAAATGACTTAAAATAATGGACATTGTCTAGCCAACTGAGGAAAATTACAGGTTAGTCAAAGATAATTATTTACTGCCCAAGTTTCTGAATCTTTGTGATCAAGAGTCAGAAAATGCATTCTGAGGCTACCTACAGTCAGGCTCACCCACATATCTTTATGGAAGAGGGAATTATCTAGCCTGTGGGTTCAACTTTCATGAACATTTTTATCCAAGTAAAAAAAACAGTTTAAGATAAATATCTAGTATTTTCCTTAAGAGTAGGATTGCCAAACAAGACAAAACAGGATATTTAGAAATATCTATAGACTAGACAAGGAAAATGTGACACATGTACACCATGGAATACTATTCAGCCATAAAAAATGATGAGTTAGTGTCCTTTGTAGGGACGTGGATTAATCTGGAAACCATCATTCTCAGCAAACTGACATGAGAACAGAAAATCAAACACCACATGTTCTCACTCATAGACAGGTGTTGAACAATGAGAACAACACATGGACACAGGGAAGGGAGCATCACACACTGGGGTCTGTTGAGTGGGCAGGGGAGGGACAGTGGGGAGGTTGGGGAGGGATAAAATGGAGAGAAATGCCAGATGTAGGTGACTGGGGGATGTAGGCAGCAAACCACACTAGCATGTGTGTACCTATTCAACAATCCTGTATGATCTGCACATGTACCCCAGAACCTAAAGTACAATTTTTTTCAAAAAGGAATATCTGAATTTTAGATAAGCAATGAATGCTTTTAGTAAAAGCATTTTACTGTGTACATGTGTTTCCCAAATTCCCAAATATTGGAAATATTTTACTATGTACACAGTAAAATATTGGTAAATGCTTTACTTTGTACATGTATTTCCCAAATATTTTGTGGGATATACCTATGTAAAATATGCATGAGGCCTTTTAATCATAAAATACTAAAAATGTGTCTTTTGTTTATCTGAAATTTAAGTTTTATTAAGTAACATAGGTTTTTATTTGTGAAACTGTCAATCTTATTTAGCAGTCAGTGTTTTAGAGGACTTTCTGTTTAACATGCATGGGAAAGTAAGAGGTGTTTTTCTCTCTGCTTGGTAATTATTTAGTTGGTTAGTGCTGCTGCAACAAAATAATTTGTAATTAATATAAATTATGTATACATTTCATATAATTTATAAACAATAGAAATTTATTTTCTCATAGTTCTAGAGCCTGAGAAGTCCAAAATCAAGGTGCCATTAGATTCGAAGTCTCACGAGGGCCTGCTCTTATTGACAGCTTTTGTGAAATCTTGATTCTTGTCTTCTCAGTTTAAAATACTTTAAACAAGAGACACGCAACAAAGAAGACGAAGCTTAAGAGAAATGTATTGCAAAGGAGAAGAAATACTCTGAAAGTTAGGTGCAGACTAGACAGTACATCCTGAGAGAAGAAGATTCAGGATGGGCTGTGCTAAGGATGAGACAACAAAGACTGGCACTAAGGAGACTCCCTTTATGGGAGTTTTACGTGATTATTCATAAGGAAGTGGTAGCAGATGTTACTAGTAAGCATGTTATGGTTGGTCGTCTGGCTGCACATGCATAGCAGCTGTATATGTTTGTTCATACTTCAAATATCTCATTATCACCTTAAATGTCCAAAATAGTGTGTTTTTTTTATTATTATAATGAGCAAAGTGTCAGTCTAATGACAAGTAAAATCAAAATGCACATGTTCTCTACAGGGGAAATTTCCTACTGGAGCTCACTTTGCTTGAATGAACTTGACTACAGTGCATATGCTGGAGCTTATTGTGTTAGTGCAATGGCCACAGTTGTTGCACCTGAGGACATGGTTACTTCCTTGGCTACCTATCCTGCTCACTATCTGCCTCAAAGATGGCACCTGAACACTGTGTCTTCACATGGCAAAAGGGATGAAAGGGGAAAAGAGAAAAAGGAACAAGCAGCTCCTTCACACCTTATCTATAAAGTAATTAATCCCATTCACATGACTAGAGCCCTTATGACCTAATCGCTTTCCAAAAAGCCCCACCTTCTAATACCAATTCCTTGGTGATTAGTTTTTACCATATGAATTTTGGACAGACACCTGCATTCAGTAATGATACAGGATGGGAAGAGAACTGGTAGCACCTATGTGGGCCCATGTTTTTATAAACTAATGTATAGAAGAGATACACTCCTCTCTCTTATTAACTGATTTTAATGAGTTACCAGTTTCTCAGGCTTTAGTAGAATAATACTTTTCATTCAGTGAAATTAAAAATATGGTTATGATAATTTGAACACCAACATTATACAGGTAATATGTCAGGTGCTTTAAGTCATTTACTATTTTATATATTTGACTCATATCTATGTGAAGTAGATTGTTTGTGATTATCATTTATAGGTAAAAAACTGAGACTCAGAAATTTTCTGTAATTTTTCCAAACAAACAAAGCTAATGAACCAGTTATTATTGATGATGATGAGGATTATACCATTAAAATTTATTTACTATTGTGTTTTGAGAAACATATGTACAAGCCCTGAGATTAACTATTTTACATGCATTATTATAGATACCAATTTTATAGATGAGGAAATTGAGGCTTTTAATGGTTAAGTATGTCAATTTTCCCATGGTCAGTAGATTTTGGAATTCGTTATTAGTCACCAGATCTCCTTCAATCTAAATGTCAACCATAATTTCATAGGTTCAGTAATTTCTAAAACACTGGAGTATTGTTTAAAAGTACAAATTCCTACCAATTCATGATCTCTGAGATTGTGGCCTGATGTCTCCATATTAAATGTGTCTATCATTTTCCCAGTTGATTCTTTTGTTTGTTTGTTTGTTTTGTTGTTGTTGTTGTTGTTGTTGTTGATTAACCCATTTATTCATGCAACAAATTACTGATTTTTTTTAACATGTCTAGATACAATGCTGCGTGCTAGGGAACCAAACACAAAAACATTGTAGATCTTAACCTCAATGAACGCAAAGATGGTGAAACATGAGGAAAAAACCTCATGGAATAAGGTAGTTACTCTAAGAGAAGAACGTTCTGACTGCAGAGAAGTCTAGGGTAAGAAGCACCTTAGCCCTTAGCCTACCTGTGGGTCAGGGCACACTTCTTCACTTTTGAGCTTGAGATTGGAACCAGCTACCTAATTTTCCAAACCCAGTGTAAAATGAAAACACAGTGTCCCTTGTTCAGAAATTATTAGGAATTTCAAGAAAGAAACAGCAGAGCATCATATCAAACATGGCCCTTTGAAATAAATAAATGTGGGGCCCCAGGCAATTGCACAGGTCACACACCCATTACTTGGATTTTTTTTTTTAAGATGGAGTCTCACTCTGTCGCCCAGGCTGGAGTGCAATGGGATGATCTTGATTCCCAGCAACGTCTGTCTCCTGGGTTCAAACGAGTCTCATGCCTCATCCTCCCAAGTAGCTGGGATTACAGGCATCTACTACCACACCTTGCTAATTTTTGTATTTTTAGTAGAAACAGAGTTTCACCATGTTTGCCAGGCTGGTTTTAAACTCCTAGTCCCAAGTGATCTGCCTGCCTCGGCCTCCCAAAGTGTTGGGATCACAGGTGTGAGCCACAGTACCCGGCTCATTATTTGGATTTTAAGAATAAATAGTTACCCATTAGATGCAAGAGACTGCAATTGAACATTTCTAGATTTAAGCAAAAATTAATCAATTAATCTTGTATTTACTAATTCCAGAAATGAATTTATTCAGTTATTTTGTTTTCTGAATTACATCAAAGAAGATACATCCCTCGGCACCAAAATACAGTATTTGGGTTAGCATTTAGTGGATTGCTTTTCCTCTTTTCATCCAGTACTGTTGGTCTTTTTTTTTAAATTTTTTATTTTTTATTGCGTTTTAGGTTTTGGGGTACATGCGCAGAACATGTAAGATAGTTGCATAGGTACACATGTGGCAGTGTGTTTTGCTGCCTTCCTCCCCTTTACCCACATTTGGCATTTCTCCCCATGCTATTCCTCCCCAGCTCCCCACTGCTGTCCCTCTCCTATTCCCCCCAATAGACCCCACTGTGTAGTACTCCCTTCCCTGTGTCCACGTATTCTCATTGTTCATCACCTGCCTATGGGTGAGAATATACGGTGTTTCATTTTCTGTTCTTGTGTCAGTTTGCTGAGAATGATGTTCTCCAGATTCATCCATGTCCCTGCAAAGGACACAAACTCATCATTTTTTTATTGCTGCATAATATTCCATGGTGTATATGTGCCACATTTTCCCAGTCCAGTCTATCATCGATGGGCATTTGGGTTGGTTCCAGGTCTTTGCTATTGTAAACAGTGCTGCAATGAACATTCGTGTGCATGTGTCCTTATAGCAGAACGATTTATAGTCCTTTGGATATATACCCAGTAATGGGATTGCTGGGTCAAATGGAATTTCTATTTCTGGGTCCTTGAGGACTCGCCACACTGTCTTCCACAATAGTTGAACTAATTTACACTCCCACCAGCAGTGTAAAGGTGTACCTATTTCTCCACATCCTCTACAGCATCTGTTGTCTCCAGATTTTTTAATGAATGCCATTCTAACTGGCGTGAGATGGTATCTCAGTGTGGTTTTGATTTGCATCTCTCTAATGACCAGTGATGATGAGCATTTTTTCATATGTTTGTTGGCCTCTTGTATGTCTTCTTTTGTAAAGTGTCTGTTTATATCCTTTGCCTATTTTTGGATGGGCTTGTTT
>JAPYYA010003575.1:0-12709 GCA_028533165.1 Leontopithecus rosalia | reverse complement strand
AATGATGAGTTCGTGTCCTTTGTAGGGACATGGATGAATCTGGAGAACATCATTCTCAGCAAATTGACACAAGAACAGAAAAGGAAACACCGTATATACTCACTCATAGGCGGGTGATGAACAATGAGAACACATGGACACAGGGAAGGGAGTACCACACACTGAGGTCTATTGGGGGAAATAGGGGAGGGACAGCGGCAGGGGGGAGGGGAGGAGGGATGGCATGGGGAGAAGTGCCAAATATGGGTGAAGGGGCAGAAGGCAGCAAAACACACTGCCACGTGTGTACCTATGCAACTATCTTGCATGTTCTGCACATGTACCCCAAAACCTAAAATGCAATAAAAATTTTAAAAAAAATACTCTCAGAATGATTGCATTGTCCAGGCAGGGTTGAGGTCCATGGTCTGTAACAGGGGTCAAGCAATGTTTTTCTGTAAATTCTCAGATAGCAAATATCTGCAAGTTTGTAAGCCATGTGGTCTCTGTCATAACTACTCAACTCTGCCCTTACTGCCCAAAACCAGCCATAGATAATCTGCAAAGAAATAAACATGGCTGAGATGCAACAAAACTTTAAGGATACAGAAATTCAAATGTCATTTATTTTTCATTCATCATAAAGTGTATTTGTTCTTTTCACGTGTTTTTGTTCACTGAAAATCCAGAGACCATATTGGCTAACAGGCTGTACACAAGTAGGTTGCGTTGGATTTGGATAGGGGGCTAGAGCTTGCCTCCCTTGAACTTGATCACTGACCTAGACATGTAGTTCAATGTCCACTGTAAGGCCAGGCTGGGTTTGTAACCACCACTGGATATGAGTGTCCTGTAATATTGTCAATGATATCTTATTATTGATACCTTACATACACTGATACATACATTGATACCTGGATCCATTCTTATTCTTGATAGCATGTCTAATGGGTAACTATTGTTTTTTCCCCAAGGAGCATAGTGAAGCCAGAAATCTAAAGTTTGAATTTAAGCTTTTTTGGTGATCTCATCCCTAATTTGAAGCCATAGACCTCCAGACAGCAGCAACCTTTAATCTGACACTCAGAGACGGGTTTAGAGTGACAATTGGAAGATGGATTGCCTGTGGTCTTGGCCTTTTTTCCTGTTGTAGTAGAGCATTGTTGCTTTGAAGATTTACAGGTCAGGAATGTTGTCGAGACAGTCGGATGCTGCTACTTGCCTACAGGAAAAGTGAGAATCAGGTTCAGTGGTGTTTAGACATGGCTGATACACCAGGCTACAAGAGACAAATCTGTGAGTGTTTGCTTACGTTTGGGACTTAAGAACCATGTTAATTTCATTTTTTTCTCTAGGTATTTTAGGATTTTCAGTTTTGAGTGTCTTAGTCAACTTTTTATGATAATAATTAATTGTACATTTCACATATCCAACTCAAAACTGTGGAAATAAGCAGATGATCTTTAAAATATAGTTTTCCCTGTTTATCTCGGTAAATTCTAATTTTTTAAATGACAGACGCATTGTTTGCCCTTTGCTTGTAATAATCTGAATGGTTAACTTTATATCCCTCATTGGTCTTCATTATACCTCAATATGAGTACACTGGCCAAGGAGCCATGTTGCCATTTTCAGACAGAATAAGAGAAGCTTGAGAAGCTACCACATAGCTTTATGAGGCAGGTTACCTATTTTACAAGATGTCTTCAGAGTTTTTTCTGTCTCTAATTTTTAAAATAAGTTTTACATTTTTTTCTACTGTGATTCTGAACTTTAAAAGTGGAACTTGCTGGGCATGATGGCTCACACCAGTAATCCCAGCACTTTGGGAAGCCGAGGCAAGCAGATCATGAGGTCAGGAGATCAAGATCATCTTGGCCATGATGAAACTCCATCTCTACTGAAATACAAAAAGTTAGCCAGGTCTGATGGCATGTGACTGTGGTCCTATCTCTCAGGAGGCTGACGCAGGGGAATCACTTGAACCAGGAGACAGAGGTTGCAGTGAGCCGAGATTGTGCCACTGCACTCCAGCCTGGAGACAGAGCAAGACTCCATTAAAAAAAAAAAAAGGAACTAACTTTACACTTTAATTTTGCATTTTTGTCATGCTAAGATATATTCCCTGTCTTGTAACTTTTCCTCTAGTAGCATCAATTACAGCAACACTAGCTGATATTATTTTGAAATAGATTAGAGAGGATCTTAGTGATTCTTCGACAATTAAGTCCTGCAGACACATCTCCATCTTTGGAGGCTCCATATCTTTTCCCAAGGGTCAAGTATATGCTGATCTTCAAACGGTTCCCTGCCAGGTGTCTTGAGTTTGGCTCTGAAAGAAATCATTTCCTTTAAGAGCTCGCTCCAAAGCAAAGCCTTTACACGTGCTGTCTCTGGCTACATGCCTCACTCTCCATGTAAACAGCCTGGTCTGCTAGGGCTGTTTAGATTCATCTGCAGGCCAGCGCTGTGCTCCACAGGGCAACCGGTCACCCTTCATGGGCATTAGAATTACCTGAGAAGTTCTGCCAAAAAGATATGCCTGAAGGAGCAGGTGCAGGTCTGTCTTGAACCCTGGCTTCTGAATGTCACCAAGTGTCCAGGGATTCTCGAAACTTCTCAGGGGACTTTGTGGTGCCTTGGGCTGTACAGACTGCTGATGGCTCCTCTGAGAGGGTGTACAACCCTGGGCACACAAGAATCATGTGAGAGAACTTTATAAAGTGACAGTCCCAGGCAGCACTCCCAGAGATCCTGATTCTGGAAGTCTGGAGTGGGTGTGGTCAGGCTTATGATGTCCCTGGAGGCTTGAAGACTCTGTTGGGTTTGAGCATCCCAGATCCTGCCTGGGTTATTCTAAACCCTGGTTGCACCTCAGTATCGAACAGGGAGACCTACAGACCCCTTGTGTCTGGTGTGGTGAGCTGAATAAAGTCCCCAAAGATGTCCACTTTCTCATCCCTGAAGCCTATGAATGTGTTACTGCTGTGGTCTAAATAGTGTGTTCCCCCACAAAATTGTAGTTTGAAAACCTAATCACCAGTGTCCTGGTATCAGGAGGTGGGGTCTTTGGGAGGTAATTCAGGCAGACTCTTTTCTCATGAATGAGATGTGTGGCATTGTCAGAGAGGCCCCAGAGCTGCCTTGCTCCTTCCACCATGTGAAGGTGCAGGGAGAAGGCATAGTCCATGAACCAAAAAGTGGGTCCTGAGCAGACACCACATCTTCAAGTACCTTGATTTTGGACTGCCTAGCTTCCAGAACTCTGTGTGTGTGTGTGTGTGTGTGTGTGTGTGTGTGTGTGTGTGTGAGAGAGAGAGAGAGAGAGAGAGAGAGAGAGAGAGAGAGAGAGAGAGAGAGAGAGAGTGTGTGTGTGTGTGTGTGTGTGTGTGTGTGTGTGTGTAAGACAGACTCTTGCTCTGTCACCCAGGCTGGAAAGTAGTGGCCCCATCTTGGCTCACTGCAACCTCTGCCAGCACCCCTCCGCCCAACCCCTTGACCCAGGTTCAAGCAATTCTTGAGCCTCAGCCTCCTGAGTAGCTGGGACTATAGGCATATACTACCATGCCTTGCTAATTTTTGTACTTTTAGTAGAGATGAGGTTTTGCCATGATGACCGGGCTGGTCTCAAACTCCTGGCCTCAAATGATTGGCCCACCTCAGCCTCCCACATTGTTGGGATTACAGGCATAAGCCACTCGCCTGGCTGAAATTTTATTTTTTACAAGCACCCAGCTGATGATAGTTTGTGTAACAGTACAAATGGATTAAGACGATTACCATATGTGGTAAAAAGGACTTTGCAGCTGTGTTTCGGGTAAGGATCTTGTGATGGGGAGGTAATCCTGATCATGTGGTGGATATTAACTGAAATCACAAGGGTCCGTATAAGAGGGAGGCAGGGAAGAGCCAGAGAAGATGTGAAGATGGAAGCAGAGATCAGAGTCATGTGAGGTCTGAGTCAAGGAAAGCAGATGACCTCTAAAAACTGAGAAAAGCAAGAACACCGATTTTCTTCTATATCTTCCAGAAGTAATCTAGCCTGCCAACACTTTGATTTCAGTCCACTGGAACTAATTTTGAACTTCTGACCTTCAGAACCTCAAAATCCTAAGTCTTCGTTATTTTAAACCATTAAGTTTATGGTAATTTGTTACAATGGCAACAGGAAATGAATACAATTGAGACATCAGCACAGACCATGCAGACCAGAATCTCTGGTGCTCTTTCCTCCCTACTTCTCCCATTAAGAAGCATCTCAGTTTACAACAGTCAAGTATGAGTTAACACCAAATTCATTTCACAGATGAACAAAAACTTTACTTCTATGATCTCTGCTCCTCCTTCCCACTTTCATGCTGCTGTTGTTACAGATTGCATCTTTATACATTGTGTGGCTGTCACTCAAGATTTATAATCATTGCTTTATGTAGTAGTCGTTCAAATCAGAGAGAGAAAAAGAAAGAAGTGGCTGGGTGCAGTGGCTCATGCCTACAATCCCAGCATTTTTAGAGGCTAAGGCAGGTGAATCACCTGAGGTCAGGAGTTCAAGGCCAGCCTGTCCAACATGGTGAAACCCTGTCTCTACCAAAAATACAAGAACTAGCTGGGCACACTGGTGTGAGCCTGTAATCCCAGCTACTTGGGAGGCTGAGGCAGGAGAATCACTTGAACCCAGGAGGCAGAGGATCACGCCACTGCACTCCAGCCTAGGCAACAGAGCAAGATTCCATTTTTTTTAATAAAAAAGGAAAAAAAGAAAGAAGTTACAAACAAAAGTACATTTATACTGCTTTTTACTTTTACCTATGCTGTTACATTAACAGGGCCTTTTATTTCTTAGTGTGGACTTGAGTTTCTGTCTAGTTTCCTTCCATTTCAATATGACTTGTTCCCTTTAGCATTTCTTGTGGAGAAGATCAGCTAGCAACAAATCTCTCAGATCAGGTCACCTTTTCTTTTTAAAATTATAGCATGCCTTAATTTCTCCTTTGAAAAATGGATTTGCTGGATGTAGAATTCGTCACTGACAGTTTTTCTTTCTTTCCACTTTGAGTATGTGATCCCACCTCCACAGTTATTATAAGTCAGCCATTAGGCTTACTGAGGCTCCTTTGTGTGTGAGGAGGTGTGAAACAGCCAGTGCCTCTTTATTTCTCACTCCTGAGCTTGCTGGTGGGCTGTGGCAGTTCTACTGCAGGCCACAGGTGGGTAGAGCAGAGATCTGATTCTCCTGGATTTCCAGGCTGAAGGCGTAACACTCTCTGGGACGCATGGCTCTAAGCAGTAAGAGCACATAGAGTGAGCCCAAAGCAGCATGTGTGTTTGGCTCTTAGCTTGGATTGGCACATCCACATCCACTCACATGCCAACAAGCCAGAGCAAGTCACCCAGTCCTTTGCTTCTGGAACAAGGATGTACATTCCTCCTGGGCAGGGTTGCAGGTGCAACAAAAGGTATAAATTTTTCCTGAGCTACAATATAATCTCCCACCAAAAGTCTGCAGCCATTTAGTTAACAACTTTTCTTGAATAGTTCAGTTATCATCAGTGATCCAAATATTGATAAACATGACTTAACCTTTGTCAGATGGATAGATTGCAAAAATGTTCCCCCATTGTGTGGGTTGCCTGTTCACTCTGATGAGTTTCTTTTGCTGTGCAGAAGCCATTGCTCTTTAGTTTTATTAGACCTGATTTGTCAATGTTTGCTTTGGTTGCAATTGCCTTTGACATTTTCGTCATAAAATCTTTGCCCATGCCTATGTCCTGAATGGTATTGCCTAGATTATATGCCCACTTTATTGTTCTTTTCTGACATCCTCAAAACTCCACCTCATTCAATCATGGCTTTGAAACCTGGCTTACTCACCCTCCTCATATCCACCCTTCAGCCTGAATTCCAGCAACACAGACTCCCAGTGCTTTAATTTGTACTGTGGCTTTTATCCTCTCTTGTTTCCCCACTACAGGTTCCACTCTGTTCTTTGTCTTCACCGAGAATTCATCAACCTTAGAAATCTTTAGCTCCAACATTAGTATTTTATACTGTTTTCTAGAAACTTCACTAAGCTCCATTTATTCTCAGAAATACTCTCTAAGGTGAGCTTCACAGGCAGAAAGAAGAATGAGTGAAAGTGGCAGTCTGACAGCGAAAAGGGCTGGAATAAACAGGACAAATCATTATCCTTTTCTACACCCTTACTTCATCTGTGTGAACAAGCTTGCTTTCTGATTTGTAACTAGAACATCTGGCCAAAGAAAAAACTGCCTGTCATCTTAGCTCCAGAAAGCTGCTGTCATCTTATTGCATCCCAAGTGGCTTCTTTTGCAGGATTCCTGGAAGGATGATGTGAGCTCTGCTGTTTCACTGAAGAGTGACTTCACTGGGCCGGTCCTGTGTCCTTCCCACAAATGTGGTTCCGGATTTCATCCAGCGTAGCTCTTAACTGTGGTGCTGACTGTAATTTGGGTTTACCATTACTCCAGTGGAAGCTAAGAAGTATTTACCCTCTTTTTATTTAGCCCTTTAATCAGAGTGTAATGATATCACAGTCCATGTAAACTGCTGAGAACTTTAAAACAGCATCCTGAACGAGAACACATGCCCTATTTAATCATTGTATGAGTTTATTCTCATTCATGAAAAGGCAATTTGAGAAAGCACTGCAAATTCCTCCTTCTCTTCTAAGCCTGCCACTGCAGCATCTCTATTTTCACTGTCTAGATTTTATGTCTAAACATTCTTTTATAATTTATAAGATTGTTGAATGTGGACTCAGATCTTTATTTCTGTGACCTTAGCCCCAGAAACTGCTGTCATTCATAAAGGTATTTTAAGACCCCCTTACCTCACTATTTTAAGACAGACACCTTCAACTGAAATGCATTGCAGGTGATTTCCTCATTTCAATGACTAATGTAATCGCAAATATATTTATTTAGAATAAAGTGAAAGGTTCTTCATGCAGTTATATTTAATCTGTTACTTCTTCATTAAAGAGCTTCCTCTGAGGAAGTCACTTACTTTTGATAAGTGGCTACTTTGAATAGCAGAACTGGCACAAGCAGCCTATCAGTGGAAATACACTAACACTATGAATTAAAAAGGAAAGAAGAAAGGTCTTGTGTTTGATCAAATATTTATCTATTAATGTAGAAGTTCTCCTTGGAACTCTGGATGGTGCGATTGCTTTTAACAGTAATGAGAAGAAAGAAGCAAATTTATCAGAGAATCTCCAAATCCCAAGCAACTGTGATCCCAGAAGCCTGGTTCTCTTCCCAGCTTGCTTTTATTCCGTTAAGTGCCTTTGTGGCCAAGTCACAGTCCTGGCAGCTAATGGCATGACTCATGCAATGAACACACCTGCTCAGACTGGATTCAAATCAGGAAATATTGGACACTCTCCTTGGAACTATATTTATAGCAAATGGAAGCTGTCAAAACAAAACTGTTTATTAGCAACATAGCTTGGGTCTCCTAGAAAACAACTTAAAAGTAGTGCTCCTCAGGACTCTGTTTCTGTTGAAGTAAGAATAACTTCATTCTCAACCCACATGACAAAGATTTCCATGATAGCACTGGCTGCTATGATATACCGAACTTATTTTTTCCAGTTAATGTGTACATGTCTATACTCAGCCAAGGAGCTGTAATAACAGATTTACCTTTGACAACAGAGCTGTCAGTGTGAATTCCTTTTGCTTTTTTCTTCTTCTATCTCATTTCAGACTCCAGGGCTTCGTACATAGCCAGGACTTCAGTTACCATGGGATATTTCCAAATTTAATCTCCAGCCAAGGTGTGGATATTTATGAGTATTTCATAATTCAGTCAGCTTACTAGATATAACCATTTGATTTTAACACAGATACCTAAGTCCAAAACTTAATTTTTTTTTTATTTCTTTAAACTCGCTTCTTTCTCTGTGTTCTCTAGTTTGGTTAGAAACACCACTACCTAATTAAGCAAGACTTTTTTTTTGGAGATGCGGTTTCGCTCTTGTTACCCAGGCTGGAGTACAATGGCACGATCTCGGCTCACCGCAACCTCTGCCTTCCAGGTTCAAGCAATTCTCCTGCCTCAGCCTCCCAAGAAGCTGGGACTACAGGCACGTGCCAGCATGCCCAGCTAACTTTTGTATTTTTAGTAGAGACAGGGTTTCACCATGTTGACCAGGATGGTCTCGATCTCTTGACCTCGTGATCCGCCCACCTCGGCCTCCCAAAGTGCTGGGATCATAGGTGTGAGCCACCACGCCCAGCTTAAGCAAGACTTAATAGTCATTCTTTCTTCCTCTTCCTCCTTGTCATTGTCATTTCTACATGCCCACTGGTTTCACTCTTCCATATAGGCACCTTCTAAACCCTTTGGGACTCGTTTCCCTGCCTCCCTTTCCCAGGCCTGCCCGTCCCACTAGAGGCTAAGCCATCTCTCACTAGATGATTACAACAACCTGCTACGGTGACTCAGCCCTCGGAACATGGACTCTGTGTTGGTTGGTTGGTTCGTGTATAAAACCCACGAAAGTATTTGCTTGTCCTTCTTCCAACTGACCTTGTGCTCAGGACAACTGTTACGTTTATATGACCACTTTGCTGATTTTTGTTGTTGCTGCTGTTGTTGATGACCGCCTCAGGCAGGAAGTCCATCTAGGGAAGCCACTAAATTTGTGAAAACTTCACAATGCAGCATATGGGACCAGCATCTCGGACTCGGCAAATATCAGCCCCAACCCCTATGTCCCCCAGATCTGTATTTCCAGCATAAAGGGGCTGGTTGGAGAAAACAGATTTCATTCAGACATATCAAAGGAACGTGAATGCCGCAAAGAAAGTAGAGAGGGAAGACATCAAAGAAAACTGTCATCAGAGACTGCATCCAGTTGAGCAAACTCGCCTTTCAACTTAGTAAGGGTAATTACTATGCAAGTGTCTGTACTCACCAGGAGTAAAATCTCCAGGGACACAGAGGAGACATTCCAGGTCCCTTGCCCTGGCCCCCTATGGCTCTTTGCACTGTGTCTTCTGTGTTAAAATGTATCTGAAATTTGTCTTAAATAGGTATGTTGGGGCACACAACACAGAAATAATTGATATGGAAGAAGATTTTGCTCACATTTCCCCAGAAGCAGGAAGTGCTCTATGCTGGGCCACATGGAGAGGCACCAGGCCTGGCCAGGAGGCACAGGAAGCAGAGGGAAAAACATGAGAAAGTGCTTTTATTGTGGTTTTCACAGGAAGAAATGGGCGAGGCAGAGTAAGCTGCTTAGAATTTTCTAGTTTAATTCCCATAAACTCTGGGCAGAAGGGATGTCTCTAGTTATCTGCTACTGGCCCTGGGATGACTAAGCCAGGGGAACGTTGCCTCCTGTAGTATAAGAGTCAGGCAGAGGAGGTGGTATGGAACACAGACTCTGGATTGGTTGGTTTGTGTATAAAAAGCCCGCTCCCAGGAGAGTCTTCGCTGTCTGTGAAAACTAGTTGGCCCTGGGAGCAGCACTCTCACCCTAGTCATGAGCCCCTATCTTAGTCCATTTTGTGTTGCTATAACAGAATACCACACAGAGGGTAATTTACAAAGAAAAGAGGTTCACTTAGCTCATAATTCTGGAGGGTGGGAAGTCCAAGATCAAGCAGCTGTATCTGCTGAAGCTGTATCTTCTTGCTACAGGATCCCATGGTATCCTATGGTGGAAGGGTGGATGGGCAAGTGAGCACTTGTAAAAGAGAACCAGGCTGGACTCATTTGATAACAATCCACTCTTGACTAACTAACCACTCCCAAGATTAACCATTCATGAGAGCAGAGCCCTGATAACCCAGTCACCTCTTATTAGGCCACACCTCCCAACACTATTGCATTGTGGATTAAATTTCCAACACATGAGTTTTGGGGAACACATTCAAACCATAACAGTCCCCACCTGTCAAAGTATGATAAAAAAGAAAACAATAGCATCACCAGGCTTATCTTGGGCTGCTCTGACCAACCCCAGAGAATGCCCTGTGAACACACTTGCCATTTGCCTTGTTTGCATCTCAGGGACTCACATTTTATAGCAGAATCTGCTCTTGCCTTGCCTAATTTTCCAGGCCTTATTATTTAGAACACTCCACTGACTTCTAACTTCCAGCATCTGTGTATTTGGGCCTTTGGGAATTGTCCAAAGCCAAGTTAAAAACTATACTGCCCTTCTAAAGAAAGGCCAGGTATGACCAATGCTAGTGGGCTGCAGTATATGACTGTATAAAAACCCCAGCTCTCTCACCTCTAGGTGTGTGCTCTTCACCATTTCCCAGTTTCCCTGTGAAATTAGGTTCCAATTGTTCACTTTGCTTGTCACTTTATGCTGTATCTTTTCTCCAGTTGCCTTTCTTTTCTTCAACATTTTCTCATTTACCTACCTGTGTTCCCTACAGTCCCACATAAACTTCTTGCACATCTTTGTACTGGGATCTGCTTCTGGGGGCATACAAATCAAGTCATGTCCTCCTTTTCCTCTGCCTAAAGTGTTGCTCCTTTCTTTTTGGCCTGAGGAACTGCTAGAGAGCTTTCAAATTGTATCTAAAAGTGTGACATCTGTAGGCAGTCTTATCTGTCACTTGAAGCTGGCTTTCCCACTGCTTTGTCTGTATTCTCACAGCACTTTCTGTTTACTACCACTTAATATGTTGTGACTTTGTACATACATTTTTCTCCCTTTTAAGACAGGAAGTTTCATGAAGGACGATTGTCTAATTCTTTTCCTTTGTACCCAAAACAGCCTGGCACATAAGTAAGTGATGTATAAATTCTGGGCAAAATCAAATATCCATTTATTATATACTTTTCAGAGATTCACTTCTGTCCTAAAATCTGTAATAATTTGCCTCCCTCTGCACCTTACTCTGATTATTTTATTATTACTATTATTATTATTTTGAGATGGAGTCTTGCTCTGTTGCCCAGACTGGAGTGCAATGGTATGATCTCGGCTCACTGCAACCTCTGCTTCCTGGGTTCAAGCAGTTATCTTGCCTCAGCCTCCTGAATAGCTGGGACTACAGATGCCTACCATCATGGCCAGCTAATTTTTGTATTTTTAGTAAAGATGAGGTTTCACCATATTAGCCAGGCTGGTCTCAAACTCCTGACCTTGTGATCTACCCACCTCAGCCTCCCAAAGTGCTGGGATTTCAGGTGTGAGCCACTGCACCCAGCCTGGTTACTTTTATTTTAAAAAGATATGTTTGGGCACCAAGAGACAAAACTCACCATTATATATTTTTTAATATTGTCTCTTTATTGCCTGCAAACACATTGCCAAATGATAAACAAATGTTGCCTCTTTTTTGGTTACAACCTTTGCCAAAAGGTGAGGATCTTCAATTGTCCAACGATCCTGGGCCCTTGATCTGGCCATCTTCACTACTTTGGGGATATGCTATGGCTTGAATGCATGTGTCACTCCAAAATTCATATGTCGGAACTTAATTCCCAAGGTGATAACATTAATAGGTGGGGCCCTTGGAGGTGATAAGGCCATGAGGGCTCCACCCTTGTGGATGGGATTAGTGCCCTTATAAAAGGGCTTGAGAGATACTATTTGTCCCTTTTCTTGATCTGTCCTTCCACCAGGGGAGGATATAGTAACTAGGCACCGTCTTCAAGTAGTATCCCTCAGCAGACACCGAATCTGCTGGTACCTTGACCTTGGACTCCCTAGCCTCCAGAAATGAGAAATCAATCTATTTGTTTATAAATTATCCCATCTAAGGTGTTTTTGTTATAACAGCAAGAAGGGACCAAGGTTACATGAAAGTGTCTATGCTACAAGTCTTAACTCTCCAACCCCATTGAGGACTCTAAGAAATACCTTAATGAAAACATATAAAAGCAAGCAAGCAACATTTCAAGAGAAAGCAGAGCTTCTAGCAAAGAATTTGCAAAAATTCCATGTTCTTATCATCTGCTGTTTATACAAGAACCAGACTTTTGATGCTCCTTTTTCATTCCCAGCAGCTGGTCAATGTGCTGAAGAGAAGGAAAGACAGTTTTTCAGGCCTATACGGAGAATTTCCTTGAGGGACTTTCAGGAATAAAATTCCTCAGGAAAGAATTTTCTATGGTAGTTTAATCACACACATTTTACTACTAAATCCTCAGATACTCATAAACAATAAAAATTAAAGCTCACTCTAATTTTTTTTAATTTTTCTAAA
The DNA here is from genome assembly GCA_028533165.1 of Leontopithecus rosalia. NCBI lineage: Eukaryota > Metazoa > Chordata > Mammalia > Primates > Cebidae > Leontopithecus > Leontopithecus rosalia. The sequence continues at coordinate 527 of JAPYYA010003575.1, read as the reverse complement.
ATTAAAAACACTATGCAGTGTCCTTAATTCTCTCCTTGTGTCTGGATGGACCATTGGCTTAGTAGGACTTGAGACTGGGCCCCATGTGATGCAATGGCCATGAGGCTGAGATGGGGAGTGGGAGAACAGGGATGGGGCCAGGCTCCGAGGGTATGTGGGGCTCCTCTTTGCTGAAGATGGAGTCACATATCAGGCTGAGGATTCTTCATTTGGGGCCAGGTGTTGGGGTCTCAACTATGCCTAGAAGAGCTCAATGAGAATTTGAATGGCAACCCCAGAACTATACTGGGCTGCTGTGTGGACACACAGGTGTTTCCAGGTATGTTTTACAAGGCTGGTGCAGACTTGCCTTAGAATGTCAATATTTTAATCCAACCATTTAAAAATTGTAGCACACCAGTAATCAAAACAGCATGGTACTGGTATCAAAACAGAGATATAGACCAATGGAATAGAATAGAGGCTTCGGAGGCATCACAACACATCTATAACCATACAATCTTTGATAAACCTGACAAAAACAAGCA
>JAPYYA010003574.1:0-12710 GCA_028533165.1 Leontopithecus rosalia | reverse complement strand
ACAGATGCTGGAGAGGATGCAGAGAAATAGGTACACTTTTACACTGCTGGTGGGAGTGTAAATTAGTTCAACCATTGTGGAAGACAGTGTGGCAATTCCTCAAGCACCTAGAAATAGAAATTCCATTTGACCCAGAAATCCCATTCTGGGTATATATCCAAAGGACTATATATCGTTCTACTATAAGGACACATGCATACGAATGTTCATTGCAGCACTGTTTACAATAGCAAAGACCTGGAACCAACCCAAATGCCCATCGATGATAGACTGGACTGGGAAAATGTGGCACATGTACACCATAGAATATTATGCAGTAATCAAAAATGATGAGTTCGTGTCCTTTGTTGGGACATGGATGAATCTGGAGAACATCATTCTCAGCAAACTGACACAAGAACAGAAAATGAAACACTCACTCATAGGCGGGTGATGAACAATGAGAACACATGGACACAGGGAAGGGAGTACTACACACTGGGGTCTATTGGGGGAAATAGGGGAGGGACATTGGGGCCGGGAGCGGGGGAGGGATGGCATGGGGAGAAATGCCAAATGTTGGTGAAGGGGCAGAAGGCAGCGGGGCACACTGCCACGTGTGTACCTATGCAACTGTGTCACATGTTCTGCACATGTACCCCAAAACCTAAAACGCAATAAAAAGAAAAAAAAAACGATAAGCATTTGGTTCTTTTTATTTGATGCACTTAGGAGGAGGCAATAAGTAGCACTGTTAAATTTGTGAAGAATCAATTCTAATTTTGGAGACCAATAATAAATTATAGGCCTAGTGATTTCTGCAAACCATCTCAAGGCATTAATTGTTGCAATTTGGAGATCTGGTGTTATAGCTCCATTGTGATCATTTCTAGAAATCTCAGGGTGTATATGAGGCTTTCTGGAGGGAGGAAATATAATTAGCACATGTTTTGAGAACTGTGTTCACACCCGAAGTCTCCTCAAATGATGCTTTGATATTTTCAACTTTTTTCTTTGTATTTCCAATAGGGCTTATTTGCTGCCTCAAAATGCCTAAAGAAAGATTTATTTTTCTGAATCACATGCATATGTTTTCCCTCCAGATAGCAGGTCATCTGGAGTGAGTTGTACAGTTCAAAACATTCTTCACAATGAGCCAAACAAAAACAAAACTCACACTTCTAGAGGGGAAGAAAATGTTAGCCAAGAGAAACACAATCAAAATGCAGAGTGTGCCAACAAGCCACACCTCATCAGCTCAATGTTCCACTAAATTCCTTCTCCTTTGGGACTTATTTCTATAGAGACCATCTCTCTGTTCCATAACTAAAACTAGAAGTTGCTAGGAAACAGTCTGGCTTCTAAGGACACAACTGAACGGGAGAGGCTGCTTCCTAAGAAGAGGTATAGAAATCTGAAGCTATTTCTGCCATACATGCTATTGTTATGAAACCCAGATTCTCAGCACATCTCTTTCACAGAGCCCAAGAGAGAATTTATAATGCATGTTCCTGTTTAGCCACAACATTATTAAAGTAATGACTTAACCTGAACCTCAAAAATCTTTTCCCATTCCAGCATGGTGTTTCCTCTTTTCTACATGCCTCTCTAAATGTATCATTTTATGTAATTTGATTTAATAGCGTCCAAAAAATTGTTTTGCATGTTTTCATGTTACTAATTACTCATTTGAAAAATTGTTCCCATCACATTATTGGTTCTATTAAGGCACTGAAAATTTCCACATGACTTGGAGTTACTGTGTTCAGAATCTTTACATCAAAATTTTTGTTACTTCTTTTAAGAACAACCTGGTGGTTTTTACAGATACCAAAATAGTCCTCAACACTCTCCATGAAGTAGTAACTACCCAAGCAGCCCACTCATTCTTTATCTTGCCTTTAACAGAGGTTGTTACCCTTTTCCCTTTCTTATACTTCTAGCTGTGTTAGTGGAGCAGTTAGGAGCAACTGCAGGTACAAGAAAGCCTGCTGGTGACTTAAACAAAGAGAATTTTTTTTTTCCCCACATATAACATGAACTTCAGAGTGCCAGTCCAAGATCTTTCTATTTTCTGCTCTGCCATCCTTTGCTTTTTATTCTCTTGATTGATGCCTCATGATTGCTATGGGGAGGCAGCAGCTCAAGACATCACGTGTTTTCACAAGAGTTCCAAGTACAAGAGAAGAGGAAGTTTAAAAGACTCTTCCTTCATGAAACTCTGGCTTTTCATTGGAAAGCAAAGTTCACCCAAAGTTTTCCAATTAGATCTCATGGACAAGAACTGAGTCACATGTCTACCTCTAGCCTACTCAATGGTTGGATTAACATGCAAGTTTAGACCTTTGCTGAGCCCAGGGAAGGCCTACCTGCCCTGAGATTAAGGACTTACTGCTTACCCCACTAATCTCATCAGGGTTCTGACTACAGAGGGAAGGGGGCAGAAAATGGCCCCTTGAGGAGTCTGGTACACCAGATCCTCACCCCTCTTTCCTGCTAAGGATATAAATCTATTAGAAAACACAGTAAGAAGTGACAACGTGGATATAAGCAATCAATTTTATTCAGAGTTCTTTGGAAATATCTAGAGGGGAAAATTGAGATCTCTTATCACCCAACCTAAATCAAATTATAGAGGAATTTCTGCTTCAGGCCTTAACGAAGTAATTAGCACCAGAATAGCCTTCCTAATGTACACAATTATAAAATTAGAAGGAAGTAGAAGTGGTTTTCAGGCATTGGAAGACAGATGGGATTACACTATAATGTCAGAGAAGAGAGAAACTTATGAGGCGACTCTCTGATCACCCAGATCTCAGATGGAAGACAATTTCCTGAGTGTAGAACAAGAAGCTAGAATCCATGGCAGTTCTGCTGAACTTGGATACAGAGATCAGAGTCTGGGTCAACTAAAGTACTCGAATCTCCAGGCCAAAGCACTGAAAAGAAAAGCACTCTAGATGGTTAAGGGCCTGAAATCCACAAGGCGGATCCCCTACAAATCTTTGGCCAAGGTCTAGGCTGCACATGCTCAGAAAGAAATGACCAAGGCTTTACAGAGAGCAGCTTTTCACGGCTGAGAGGACAACAGAGTGACCAGAGGTTAAGCAGTGCTGGTGAACATTGGAAGCTACAGGCCCCAAGCCAGAGTGAAGAGATCTGGCTAGCACTCCAGGCATCCAGCTAAGACACCAGAAATGCTACTGCTTAGGAATAAGCACAGTCTACTAGAATAAGGCCAACCATACACATATTTTACCACAGCCCAAAAGCAAGACCTAACAAAATGCATAGGGGAGATCAAATTCAGGGGCTGAATTCTACCAAGTTAGAAATACTAGGAAAATACACTGGCCTTTCCACAGATCCAGTCTAACAGAGTATAAAAATCAAACCTATATAAGTTTAAAGAAATAAATCTGCCTATTAGAAAAAAAACCCAACTCTTTTATTCCACAGAGAATTTCTACCACATAGAATCCTCAATATCCAGTGTAAAATCAAAATTTGCTAGATATACAAAGAAACCAAAAAAATAAGAACCATGGTCAATGAAAAGAAAATAGTCAATAGAAACTTTCCTGAAAGGCCGGGTGCAGTGGCTCAAGCCTGTAATCCCAGCACTTTGGGAGGTCAAGGCGGGTGGATCACGAGGTCAACAGATCGAGACCATCCTGGTCAGCATGGTGAAACCCCGTCTCTACTGAAAATTACAAAAAATAGCTGGGCACGGTGGCGCGTGCCTGTAATCCCAGCTACTCGGGAGGCTGAGGCAGGAGAATTGCCTGAACCCAGGATGCGGAGGTTGCGGTGAGCCGAGATCGCACCATTGCACTCCAGCCTGGGTAACAAGAGCGAAACTCCGTTGCAAAAAAAAAAAAAAAAAAGAAAGAAACTTATCCTGAGATGTCCTAGATGTTGTAATTAGAAGACAGAGACTTTAAAGCAGCTATATTCAGTTCAGTTTGAGGAACTGAACAAAAATATATGGATGAATTAACACACAAAGAATCTCATAAGAGAAATGAAAACTAGAAAAAGAGAAATGCATATTCTAGAAACGAAAAGTCAAATAACTTAAAGTTTAAAAATCCATTGGATGGGATTCACAACAGAATGAAGACAAGAAAAAAAAGGACAAAGTTACTGAACTTGAAGATAGATAAATAGGAATTATCAAATTTGAATATCAAAGAGCAAATATGTTGAAGGGAAATGGACCAGAGCCTCGGGGCCTTGTAGAACAACATGAAATGATTCTAACACACATATAACTGGCATCGCAAAAAAAGAAGAAAAAAATAAAACTAGAAAAAACATTTGAAGAAAGAATGGCCAACATTTGTCCAAATTGCATCAGAAACATTAACTTATGAAGCTCAGGGACTATCAACGAGAATAAATAAAAAGAAAATCACACCTAGGTGTATCAGACAAACTACTGGAAACGAAGATAAAGAGAAAAATCTTGAAAGCAGCCAAAGGAGAGGAAAAAATTTGCATAAAATACAGGGGGACAAAGACACAATGATGATTTAGACAAGAAAGACACAGAAGCTTCTTGAAATAAACTGAAGAAGAGTTATAACTTTTCAAAAGGGATTTATTTCCTAATTCTGCTTTCCTAGTTATAGCCTTGGATTAATTCCAGACTTAGAACTGTGACCTATACCTCTTCTTCTAGGAAGTAAAATACAACAACATCAAGATTTTGTGGTTTTGGTCACTTGGAGATAAAATTCATTGTGGTTGGAATCCCTTAGTTCCTTCCTGATTAAATTTAGATGGAGAATATAACAAGTGTGTGTATGGGGTGGGGGTAGAAACTGAAAGGTAGGAAAAAAAATATAAACTAATATGATTAAAGTAGTCAGTTTTTAAGTGATTCTACCATCTTACAGATTAAGTTATTCATACAAAATAAATCATCTTATATGAGAAAGTAAAATTATTTCCCAAATAAATATCATAAAAGGATTTTTTAAAAATCAATTTGCTACTTGTAGTCTTATATTAAGATAAAATAAAATTTAAAATGAGAAAAAATGAGAAAAGTCTACAGAGAAGTTATACAAAGTCCAAAGAGTGAAACTGCATTCAAATCAAAAGAGTTACTAGAGTCTCATCAAAACTGTAAGATTTTTTTTTTATGAACATAATGATACAAATATAATTTTTAAATTATGTATCTTCCTCAATTTGATTATATTTTTAAACACACATAGGGAAAATGCTGTGAAGACTTTTACCCCTTTTTGGTTACCATAAGAAAAAAAAGAGAGATAATAATTCATTAAAGTTTTGTCCATTTTAGATTTTTTTGTTTTCCAGCATCACTAACCATTAAGAGTTATATAAGTGAATATAAACCAAATGTTTTTATTTCGTCAATATAAAATTCTTTATCCCAGAGAAAAATAAATTTCAGTGGGTTTAACATTCTAACAAAATTTCAGCAAGAGTATTGTTTTGCCTCAAACAGGGCTTCTCAAACAGTTGTGCTATCGGCATTTGGGGCTAGATCATTCTTTGTGGAGGGAGGCTGTCCTGTACATTGCTGGATGTTTTATAGCATCCTGGCCTCATATCCCCCCAACCCAGTTGTGACAACCAAAAATGTCTCCAGACTTTGCCAAATGCCCTCTAGGGGGCAAATTCTTCCCTGGCTAAGAAGCACTGCCATAAACAGATGGGTCTTTTTTTTCCCTCTAATTTATTCATTAAAAAAAAAGAGGGGATGGTTGGCTTACAACTTACATTGAAAGCAACAATGTCTTCCTAATAGCTGATGCTAAATTTTGGAGAGAATTTTCTTCATTCAGTGAAAAAGTTCTCCAACTTTGGAGAACATTAGATTTTATTATTGGGTTGGATTTCAATTTTCTTTCTGTTTAGTTGGTAAGTTCGATTTTTGCTTTCCAATGTGGCAGACTTCATACTTTCTGGGATGTTTCATTCATCACTCACTCACCTAAGAACAGCAAACGTAAATCAGCTAAACAGAGCTGAACAGTTTGTATTAAAACAAATAGCAATTATTTCTAAGTCATTTTGTCAGGAAAACAAGACACTTCCTTTCCCTAATTGATCCGGGACAGATTCATGAAATTTAAAAATAAAAACACATCTTAGATTGCAAGTAGTTCTTAACAAAACTCAAATTTTAGAAAATACAGAGCTTTTAAAATATGTTATCTAAATCTAGATGTCTCTTTCATCAGTTTAAAAATGTCAGTAAATGCTAATAGATACCTCTTTCTAAAATGGGACTGCTGATCAAAAGAAATGTGACGTTTTATTGGTGCAATTATTTTTGCACCAATAGAAAATACTGTAACACCTGCAGGTTCTGAAGGTTCTGACACTTAATTAGGTAGAGCTGTAACCACAAACTTCATATAAGCAAAGGTACTGCTGAATTTCCTCCTCCCAGAGGAGAAAGAAAATTCCCAGAATCTGCTGTGTGTGTATGCGTGTGTGAATTTTTTTCCAGGAGAAAATACAGAATGGTAAAAATGTCAGAGTAAAACTTGTATGCTCTGAGTCACAAGCAAGTCCATTCCATTTGACTTACCTATATGATAAAGTCCAATCCAATCACTGGGGTCCACCTCCTCTTTAATGTCCCAGAAGATAATGAGGTTCTGGGCTTGCCCCAGCGTGTACTCGTACATGCTGGCAGTTAAGCTGGAGCGGCTCTCAGAAGTCACCAGGTCGGTGTCGCTGTTGGCCCGCTGCAGGGTCATGTTCTCTGGCATCGAGCTCTGGGCGGCAAGGCTCTGGAGATTCTCTGGGCTCAGTGTGTACCGCATCTGAGGATTTCGACGCCGCACAAAAAGCAGGTGCTCCCGAGCTGAACTAGCCATCCTGTCTGCCTCTTTGAGGTTGGCTGCCTACAAAGCTGCAAGAGACAGATAAACATAAAACATTAGTGCTACAACATGAAGAATTAGATTTAATCTTTCTAGACATAAAGCTGTAAGGAATATTTATTAAAGCCTGACCATGTGATAATATTCTGCTGTCAAAATAAAATCTATTATTCTACTGTCAACTGATGATGTCAGAAAGAGCTTCTATAAAGTCACATGATGGCAAAGGCTATCACATGCCTGCAGCCCTCGATTTCACTTGGCACAGCTTACTCCTAGCAATCAAGGAAGAAGGGATTCCTTTTAGGTCTATCCTTTCCCAAACACTCCAATTTCAAACATGGTATCCTCTTCTTTTCCATCCCCCCGCCACACACACATTTATTTGCTTCTGCAATGAAATTTTAAAACAGCAAGACACATGCTAAATACACTTGAAGTAAACCATTGAGTACAAGTTCACTCACTCAGTTTTCTTAGCATAAGAATGTAACTTACTGAAATCTTTTCAGGAGCTTGCTCAAATGTCACCTCTTCACTTAAATGCAGTGGCCATCACATTTAAAACTGCAGCACCCCAGCATTCCCCATCCCTCCTTTCTTGCTTTATTTTTCTCTGTAGCAATTTTTGTGATCTAATGTACCATACAATTTACTTATTTATTTGGTTATTGTCTACTTCTCCTGACAAGAATGTACATTTCACAAAGGTAGGGACTGTCATCTGTTTTGTTGGCTACTTTACCCCCAGTGTCTACAACAGTGCCTGCTACACAGTACGTGTCGATAAATATTTGTTAAATGAACAGATGCAGGAAGAGTGAACATCTTTCTCCTAGATACTTCTTGACATAACTTATATCTCTAGCCCCTTTCCTGAGCCTGCCTCTTGCCATCCTGACTTTCTGGCTGGTCCACATTATTTGGGCCATCTGGATCACGATGAGCTCTTTCCTTTGGCTCCCACTTGGCCTCCATCCAAAGGAACAGGGCCTTCCCTGTTGGAACTTAGACAGCCCCTTGCTGGGTCACTGAGCCTAGTTCTAAAATACTTCCAGATATAGACAGAGACTCCAGGACCTCCGGTGCTTTAACACAGTACAACTGAGGTTCTATCTGCCAGTGCTTATCTGTTTGCATTGCGTTTACATTACCTCACTCGGATCTCACCAGCTTTACACGGAATTGATCTGATTTTCTTCTATACCATCCCTTTCAGATCTACAGAATTCCCTCATGCATTTACGGATTTAACATTTATTTTCTACTCTTAGTACCTGCCACCATCTTCATTATAACATGTTTAATTTCAAGGCAAACCCTACTGGGTCCTGGGAAGTCAGCATGAGTTTCCATTTAAAAAACAAAGTAACTTTGGGTGCAGTATTTACATGACAGCTAACAACCTTGGCTACTGAGTCTGAGAGGAGGGCAGGGGAATGTATTGTTTCCTAATTTCTCCCATCCTCCCATTCAGTTCACAGACACTTTGGGTGAAGAGGACATACTTCTCTGCTAGGTTTATAGCACTTGTAAATTTATTTATTCAAGTAATTTCTGCCATAAAGTGGATCTCATACTTTTAGCACTATCTTTTGAATGAAAAGAACTTGGACAAGAAATCCTTTGTGAAAAGGATAGAAATAAAAATGAACAGATAAACTGATTTACTCAGCTCAATGGTTTTAAATCCCGTGTCTCTCTTCATAAAATTTGCACTTATTTTCTGTATGTGGTTTATGCTAATTCTGATACCATAAAAGAATCCATAATTAATAGAAAATCTCTAATCTATGAAGCTTAAAATACAGGTCAACTTCTGACAGTTTTCATGAAATTTCACTTTAGTGACTTTCAACAGGCCATTATTTCTTTATAAACTCAGTGACTCAAGAAGCACATCAGCTTAAGCAAGAACTAAATAATTAACTCCCAAAACCCTGTAGCTGAATAAAAAATGCAGGTTGTATATAACTGGACTACTTACCTGAAAGAAATAGGCCACAACACTTACGATTTAAAACCACAACAGAAGAACTACTGACAATTATTCTGTTCTAGAAAAATGTGAAATAACACATATGTATATCCACATTGCTGTTTTAAAATTATCTGTATTTAAGCAGAGAGATAAGTTAGCACAGCAGCTAAGAGAATAAGCTCTGAAGCCCAATTTCTGGATTTCGGTCATGTCTTTACTTTCGATCACTGTATGATCTTAGACAATTTATATTAACTCTCTGGACCTCTGTTTTCCCACCTATCCAGGAAGAACATAATAACATCTGCCTCATAGGATTTTGAAGAGAATTAAATAAGTCAGTACAGATAAAACATCTAAAACAGTGTCAGGCATATAGTAAGTGCTTGGTAAAGTTTACCTATTAATAATATTATATGGCTACATTCTACTTTAATTATATCAAGAACTGGTTTTAATACTCCCATAATTCCCATCACCCCTTCTACTTAATCAGCATCTTCAGTATTTGAAGCATACTTCAAAGCATAGCCCCTAACAGAAACAAAAGAGCCTCGTAGGCAGTAAGGACCTCAGAAATCTCAGAGCCCAAGCTTTAGCCCTGTAACGCTGACAAGAGCCATTCCCTGGTCCTGTCAGAGGTCGGGGGCTAGGGGAAGGATAGCATTAAGAGAAATACCTAATGTAGATGACAGGTTGATGGGTGCAGCAAACCACTATGGCTCATGTATACATATGTAACAAATTCTGCACGTTCTGGATATGTACCCCAGAACTTAAAGTATTAAAAAAAAATACTGTGCTCCTCCTACATGAAAAGCATTAAGGATACAAGAAAGCAAAAGTCAAAGTCCCTAGTTCAAAGAAGGCTGCATTCTAACAAGAAAAGACATGTGATTAAGGACCAAAAACTGAATACATCATACATAATATATTTTCAGTGAAAAGCAAAAAGAGCTAGAAATATGTGAATCTGCTAGTTTAATTGCACCTGCAAAAATGTATGAAGCATCTATTACTACATGTCTACCATAAAGCTGCAGTGTATGCTAAAAAGTTAAGAGTAAGATCTTTTTTTTCAATTTCTTTATTTTCTTTTCCTAACATAGCCCTTCCCACCTGGGAACTTGGAATTTTAGGGGACAACAGCAAATATTCATATATGAGAGAATTCAAGCTGGTATCAATGGCATATCAATGGCACCTTATATACATGTAAAATTTATCTTGACAAATATGTTATGGGGACAATAAATGTTGCAGGGCCATCAAAAGTGGTAACAATGTATTTATAAAGTGCTTATCCTTTTCCAAAGCACATTCACATCAGGTGTCTTGAGTGAGACCTCAGAATATTGTGAATTAAATCTGAGAGATAACATCATTATTTCTGTTTTCAGATGAGGAAATTGAGAAAGATCTGTGAAGCAAAACGTTGGCTGAAGAAGATAGAAAACACTTGGTGGAAGAGGTGATATCTGAGAGAAATGCCAGATACAGTATGCACCTAAAGTAAAATAAATAAATTTAAAAAAATATTTACAACTACCTTATATTGATGATGTCATTAAAATAATATAAGCATTAAAAAAAAGAATGAGAAGAAAAAAAGAAATGCATGAAGAACATTCTAATTGGGCGCATGGATACGAAAAAGCTACCAAGGAAGAGTATTGAGAGGGGGAGAAAAAAAAACAAACATAGAGTTTCTCCAGAAACCAGTTAAGATAATGAGAATCCTGCAAAAGAAACCAAGCACAGGCTGGGCATGGTGGCTCATGCCTGTTATTCCAGCTCTCTGGGAGGCCAAGGTGGGTGGATCATCTGAGGTCAGGAGTTCAAGACCAGCCTGGCCAACATGGTGAAACCCCGCCTCTATTAAAAATTCAAAAATTAGCTGGGCGTGGTTGCGTGCTCCTGTAATCCCAGCTACTCGGAGGCTGGGGCAAGACCATCACTTGAACCCAGAAGGCAGAAGTTGCAGTGATCCGAGATTGTGCCACTGCACTCCAGACTGGGCAACAGAGCAAGACTCAATCTCAAAAAAAAAAAAAGAAAAGAAAAAAGAAAGAGAGAAACCAAGTGCCAGCCATAGAGGGGATGGGCCGCCACAGTGCCCACTGACGAATGCAAGCCCCAGCGTGACAAAGAAGATTCTGAGGCTCCATGAGGTTACACCTGCCCAGTGTTACAAAGCTGATGAGTCGGTCATACCCTTAAAAAAAATGTTAATGCAAGAGAGAGAAAAATGAGAGAGAGAGAACTTCAAAGTCAAGGAAGGACAGACTCCAAGGACAGTGTCAAATGCTTCAGGAAACGACTGAGAATTAGGGGAAATTGGTGGCCAAAACAGTTAGCAAGGAGTGGTAAATGTGGGGTAAAGAATTCAAGCTCTTCCTCAAAAAGCTAGATGGCAAAGAGAAGGAGGCATGTGGACAGGGCACAACGGATTGAGAGAGTTGGGTGTGTTTGCTTTGCCATTCTTTGCTTTTACGTTTTATTTTGTTTTTAGGATGGAAGAGATTCTGCATGTTCCTGATACTTGCACAGGAACTAAGAAAACAGGCAATATTTGCTGAATGAATGAAAACTGAGAGAAAGGGGCCAGTAAAAAGGAGATGATGAAGATGTAGGAAAGAGAGGAGACATAGGATGGAGCATGGCTACCAGGCCGAACAAAAGCTGGAATACACAGGACAGGTGGAGAATTAGTCTAAACCAGCACTGTCCAGTTGAAATATAACACAACACATAGGTGTAATTTAAAATTTTCTAGTAATCACATTTTAAAAACAAAAACAGGTGAACATTTTAATAACATTTTATTTAACTCAATATATCCAAACTTACTGTTTCAACATTAATATAAACAGTTACTAATGGTTTTTTTCTTGTTTTAAATGCTAAGGCTTTTAAATCCAATGTGAATTTTACACTTAAAGCACATTTCAGTTAAAACTAACCATATCTCAAGTGCTCCCCAGCCACATACTGGACTGGGCAGTACAGATCTAAACCATGGAAGTGCCCCCACTTCCTTTTCAACTCTATGCAATCAGAAAGGCCCCAGAGGTAGCTAAGAGAAAGACATCATTGAACTAGCTGATGGTGATGTGTTAATAACCGAGAATTCCTTAATCCTTCCAAGCGTTCTTTCATTACACTTAAGCACAAAGATACTTTTTGAGCCAAATCTCTAACAGGAATCACTGCAATCCTGTTGTATGAAGACATCCAGTCCAGGGAATAGAGGGTTTTCTGGAGACAGGCTTGCTGATGGAGAGGTTGACAAGTCTCAGAAACTTTTAGATCTCTTTTTGCTTCTTCTCTTCTACTCTGAAGCTGTATAGTCTTCAAAAGGAGAACAGTGCCCCAGAGGTGCTTGTGCATCAGTGGAGGAGATGAAGTGGGGAAGGGATGGAGGTTTTCTACATATTCCTTTAAGAAATTCTCATATGATACAAATTTTCCTAAGGATTTTCAAATATATACAGGTTATTTGTAAGTCAGCACATAAATCAATAGCTGTATATATTTAAACTTCACCCAGCCTCAATTTATTTATCTATTAAATGGAAGTAATTTTAATGTACCATGCAAGGTTGTTGTAAGAATTGAAATACTGGCCAGGCGTGGTGGCTCAAGCCTGTAATCCCAGCACTTTGGGAGGCCGAGGCGAGTGGATCACGAGGTCAACAGATCGAGACCATCCTGGTCAACATAGTGAAACCCTGTCTCTACTAAAGATACAAAAAATTAGCTGGGCCCGGTGGCGCGTGCCTGTAATCCCAGCTACTCGGGAGGCTGAGGCAGGAGAATTGCCTGAACCCAGGAGGCGGAGGTTGCGGTGAGCCGAGATCGGGCCATTGCACTCCAGC
>JAPYYA010003573.1:0-12710 GCA_028533165.1 Leontopithecus rosalia | reverse complement strand
CCCGTCTCTACTAAAGATACAAAAAATTAGCTGGGCCCGGTGGCGCATGCCTGTAATCCCAGCTACTCGGGAGGCTGAGGCAGGAGAATTGCCTGAACCCAGGAGGTGGAGGTTGCGGTGAGCCGAGATAGGGCCATTGCACTCCAGCCTGGGTAACAAGAGCGAAACTCCATCTCAAAAAAAAAAAAAAAAAAAAAAAGAAAGAGCATAACTCTCTTTTCTCCTGAATTCCAAGTACATGAGCACTAGAGATTTTAACCTTGTTGTAAAAATACAGACACAAAAACACAGAGATTAATTAACTGACTTCTTAGGGTGATATACTTGGTCATGACTGGGGCAAAGATTCCTTCCTGGACCAAGGTGCTAGGGGAATTCGTTCAGATTGACTTGGGTTCATATTTGATTTAAATGCTCTCATTACACTTCTGCTGCATGCACCTTCTCTGACTTATATTTCAGGACCTGCAGTCCAAATTGGTTTACTTCCACTTCAGCCTCTGTCAAGATAAATTAGACACCAAGGGTCCGTGATAGCATCTGAAGCAGAACTGCTATTAGTAGGAAATATACAAGCAGTTTTACATTTCAATATAGTGTAGCACTTTTTTGGAGAATGTACTTTCTACTAAAAATGAAAGTGGAATGTAACAAAACTTGGTGAATTTGGAAACATTAAAAGAAATCAAATTTTATTTTATTCTACATCCTCAGGGAAACTAGCCAAAGGAAGGTAGGTAACAGTTAATATTTTCATCTCCTTTCAGCGCATCTACAAACCATTCTGCTGAATAAGATCTGACAGGTTCCTGACTGTGAGCAGAGATAGGGTAACAACTTGGATGATACATAAATTTGCATCAGATACAGATTCCATTTTTGCTGTAATCATCCATCCATAGACTTGCCTGCTCAGCTGACAAGTCATGTTATTAATAAAGCATATTGTAACACAAGTGCATTGCCCTACATGGTGTTTATCTTGTTGGAAACTAATTGTTTGAAACAATGGCCTCAGTGAAAAGATGTGAAATGTTATGAGCTGTGTAAAAATAAAAATAATATGCACTAATAATGATAGTTTGCGAAAGATTAAAACGTAGATTATGCTGTATAGAGTTAATGACTCGGTCTCACTTTTAAGTTTTCTTTTTATTCTAGTCCTGTGATATAACCTTGAATTTCAAGCCAAGGCTGGTGGATAGACAAAGTTCCCTCATCAGAAAGTAAACTCCACTTTGACTTACTCACCAATGTCTCCCTAGTACATAGCACAGAATTGGAAGACAGTCAACATGTAATATTTGTTAAATGAAAGAAATGAATAAATGTGTATAGGGAAAAAATGGGACACATTTCAGTTTCAAGCCAAACCATTACCAGAGTTCCTCCAGGATGTGGCTCAAAGAAACAGTGGGACTCAATCTCCAGGGGACAAGGACGCCCATACTGCTTCCATTTCACCCTCTCCCAATGCAGTCAATGGGACTCCCACATTGCTGAGCCAGACAGAGAAGCCCCAGGTACAGAACTGAGGTAGGAAAGGATAAAGTATACCCTTTCCATCTCCCCACACCCTCCCCAATCCCACCCACTAAGATCTGGATGTGTTCTCGCAGTTTTCAATATGAATTCTCTTAGAACAATAAAAGGGGCTTCAGCTCTCCTCCGATTCTCATTAACGGAGAGCCAGGTAGGACAGCCTGCATGTATTTTAGCAGTAATGAGGGGCTAAGAGAACAGTAAGGTCTTAGGAAGATAGACAAATGGAAGGCCAGGTCTTGATATGGAGCTGGTTCACCTCTCCATAAGTTGGTAAAGAAAGAATATGGCTGGGAGCGGTGACTCCCACCTGTAATTTCAGTAATATGGGAGGCCAAGGTGGGAGGATTGCTTGAGCCCAGGAAATCAAGACTAGCCTCAGCAACATAAGGAGATCCTGTCTCTACAGAAATTTTTTAAAAATCAGCTGAGCATAGTGGCTTTTGCCTCTAGTCCCAGCTACTCAAGAGACTGAGATGAGAGGATTGCTTGACCCCAGGAGGTTGAAGCTGCAGCGAGCACTGAGCCGTGATCACACCACTGCACTCCAACCTGAGCAACAGAGCCAGACCCTTCAGCCTGTAATCCAGCACTTTGGGAGGCCGAGGCAGGTGGATCACGAGGTCAAGAGATCAAGACCATCCTGGTCAACATGGTGAAACCCCGTCTCTACTAAAAATACAAAAAGTTAGCTGGGCATGGTGGCACATGCCTGTAGTCCCAGCTGCTCAGGAGGCTGAGGCAGGAGAATTGCCTGAACCCAGGAGGCAGAGGTTGCAATGAGCTGAGATCACGCCATTGCACTCCAGCCTGGGTAACAAGAGTGAAACTCCGTCTCAAAAAAAAAAAAAAAGAAAGAAAAAGAGAAGGGAGGGAGGGAAAGAAGGGAAGGGAAGAGGAAAGGGAAGGGTGGCAGGGAGGAGGAAAAGAGGGGAAGAGGGAAAGAGGGAAGGAAGGAAAGAAGGAAGAAAGGTAGGTGGGAGGGAGGGAGGGGAAGGAAAGGAAGGAGAGAGAAAAAGAAAGAAGATGGATCAAGATAGAACAATTTAGAGGTGATGAAGAAGAGTAGATACAGAAACATTCTGAGGTAGAGGAAAGGAAAAATGAAACTTGTTGGGGCCTAAGCCACAGGCACTTTTATTATGCCAAAAGTTGATGTTGTTCTGATTATATCCTTCCATGTGTTCACAAAGGGTAATTTCTCTCCCCAGCATGAGGAGTAGATTATGATTATCGTCACTCCTCTTACAAATAATCAGTCTAGGATTCGTGTGTGACACAATTCTGCCCAGTGGGACTCGGTTCTTCCAGAAGCCTCAAAAAAAGGGTTTTCCTTCCTATATTATGAGTGAGAGACAGAAAAAAAAAAGAGGTGGAAATAGCATCCCTCTGCTTTGCTGGATGCCCCTGACTGTATTTGACATCCAGAAGCAGAGCCATGGTGTAGCCATGAAGGGACATGACAGAAGAAATTACCATCATGTGAAGTTGGCAGAGCAGAAAGAAGAATCCCACTTCATTCCTGGTCAACTTCCCCGAGTTATTTGACGAACCAATAGTGGAACCCCTTCTTCCAGACTTATTTTATGAGGTAATAAATTCCTGATTTTTCAAATTTCCACCTCTATTCAGGTTTCCTATTGTTTGCACTTTCCTTGATACCTTGACCTTTTTTCGACTAAAGGAGGAAGTGAGCGTATGTTATGAATGTGAAATCTGGAAGTCAAAAAGTTTGAAACAGGTATTTTGGTTTGCACTTAGGGTCTCCTTCCAACTTCTTCCCCCTCCCCAGCTCCTACTGGATTCAGACAAGGGCCAGGACCCAAGACTGAATGCAAAAGGACCTCTCCCTTCCCAAGACTTTGTCTTTCTTCCTAGCTCAAGCTCAGTGTGTCTTGCTCCTTCTTTCCTAAAGATTTGTTCTGTCCCAGGAGGCTCCTCAGTCGCTCCAGTCAATTGGCTTCTAGAGCCTTGCCCCATCAATTCCAGAGATACATCCACACGTCTGAACTCCAGCCATAATTTAGACTCAAGTGGGGAGCCTCCATCACAGCATCATTCTGTACCAGTATTTAGCAATGTTTTGTAGCCTTTAAACAGAAATAGAGAAGTAAAACGGCCAGAATTTAGGGATGGAGACTGGCACAGGCATGGGAAACCTTCTGAGAATGCAGGAGTTAGCTGGGTTCACTAGTTAATAACTTATGAAGATCACATAGCACACAATTCAGCATATAAATTAGTCTTAACACATGTATACTGAATTTCTTTGAAATGACCAGCTTGTAGGCAGATGAAATGGCTTCCTTTTACAGAATCTTCCCTTCAGAGAGTCTTTCAACAGCACCACCTTCCCTCCACCCAAAATAAAAACTTCAACGTTTTCACCTTATTTTTATAGCACTTTGAAATAGGGAGTGTGGTAAGGATAGTTCTATTTAATTTACTGCGAAGGAACAAGACACAAAGAGATGATCTGACTTGGTCACCATCCCTGAGGGCACTGGTGGCAGAGAGGGATGGTCCCTCAGTCCCTAGGGCTCTCAAGCCTTTGTTCTGACGTCCTGTATGTAATTGTTTTGATGGCAATTTCCCTGGTTCTCTCTCACTAGCTTACTAACCACGCATGTCAATCACATTCAGGGACACCATGGGCCTAAGGGTCAGCCACATCTCAGGAGAATGTGATTCAAAAGCGAACACGGGGCAACATGGAGCACTTTCTCCTTCCAGCAAGTATGTCAGCTGCGGCCTCGAAAGTCTGACACGTGTAAAGAGTGTTGCTTTTTTCCCTTCCCCCGATACAGAAAGGAAAGGATCGATCAAGAACTCCGCGCGCAGCTCTAAAGCAAGTGAGAAACCCATCCGTGTAGGAGCCTCTTTCTGGGAACGCTCAGGGTCACTGAAAGGCTCTACCTAAACTCTGGAGAACCCGGGGAGATGTCCTGTTTTTTCCTCCCGAAGATCCGTCTCCAGAGTTCACTCCCCAGTCCGTGAGGAAAGCCGGGAGCGGGGGAGAGCCACGGATCCGAAGTCCGCTTCTCCTGCGGAGCCCCTGGACCTCCTTCCTCGCTGCCCTACCACTTCGGGGAGCAGCACGCAGGGGCCGAGGCCGGGGTCCGGGCCCGCACCCGGAGCAGGCCGACGAGGACGCGGACCGGAAGGGCGCCGTGCGCCGGCGGCGACATGCCGCCGCCGGGAGGCGTGGATTCTGGAAAGTGCGTGTGCGCCCTCCCTCGAGCACCGCCCGCGGAGCCGATTGGCCGGGGCGCGCGGCGGGGGAAGCCCTTGGCTAATCTCCTGCCACTCATCCCGGCCGACGTCGGCGCCCGGGCCGCTACGCCGCGGACCTCTCGCCGCGCCGGGCCGGGCTGCGCGCGGAAGGACAAATAGTCCCGGCGGCCGCGCCGCGCGCCCCTCCGCGGCTCTGCTCGCCCCGCCCGGGCTGCCCGGCTCCTGGCTGGGGCGGGCGGGGGAGGCCCAGCCTCTGCGGCTCGTCGACCTCGGCTTCTCTCTTTTCTGCCATTCGGGTTGATTGCGCTCCCTAGGGAAGAGTAATTGGCTTCCGGGCTGTCTCCAGCCGGAATCAGCAGAAGTCGGCCGCTGAGCCTGTAGCTTGGGAGGGGCGTATAGGGCGGAGGGAGAAGCGGGGAGCCGCCGCCGGGAGGGACCCGGTGAAGCCACTGTCCCCTTAAGTGCGTGCGTGCCCTTTTCTTTACAGGCCGCAGCGGGAAGCTGGGTATACAGAAGGGATTAACAGAGATTGCACCCTGGTGCCCGTTCCCCCCCGGGCACGTGACTCTTGCCCCTTCCAAGTTGTCATCCTCGTTGTGAAATTCACCTGGTTGCTGATACTCAGAAGAGGAATACTTTGGAAGCTTCAAGCCTTCCAGCCAGCACCCTTGTGTTTTTCTCTCAAAGCACCACTTTGAGCTCAGCGGGAGAAAGAACCCTGTGAAATCTGGTATTGGACATGGCTCTTAACAAAGTAATTCTGGAGAAAACAACATTCTTTCCACAATCATCCAGGAACGTATCCCAAGTCCCTGCCTTGGCAGTAGCAAACCTCCCTGAATTCCCATCCCCCTGAGGAGACAGATCCAGAAGTGGAAGCCTTCAGCAGAGATTTTGGCTGAAATGATAGGCATGTTCTAGGGATTGTGACTTCACTTGGCCCTCGTGTTTCCTTTTTCTTTTCATCTTAATTACTGCTTTTCACTCGTTCATCATTAAATAAACTCCTATTGAAGGCTTCGTTTGTGCCAGGCTCTGTTCTACTTCGCAGAGATTAAATCAGTGAGTAAAACGAAGCCCCTGAACTCTTGCATCCTCATTACAGTTGCTCCAGTGGGGGAAGATAGTATATTTACAATCATATACAGTTGTATAATGTCACGTAGGGAAAAGCGCTATGAAGTAAAAGAGCAGAAGGACACGGATGCAGACGAGAGTGGGACACTGTTTTTTGTTTTAGATAAGTTGATCGAAGAGGGCCTCTTTGAGGAAGTTATGTTTAAACAGAGGTCTGGATGAAATGAGGTAGAAAGCCAAGCAAATATTGAGGGGACGGGGATGGGGTGGGGGTGGGGGGGTGGGGGGACAACTTTCTGAGCAGAAGGAAGAGCAAGTGCAAAGGCTCTGCAGCCATACACAGTTTGGTGACTTTGAATTAGCAGAAAGGAGGCCAATGTGAATGCTGTGCAGTAAGCCAGAAAAACAGTTGGAAATAAGACTGAAGATGGGGTGATGAGCATGTGCGTGCTTGGCATTTGCTTGTAACATAATTTGAAACCTCTCTAAGTTCTGTATGCACTAAAGTGTCCTGCACTTCCTGTGTCTCCACCAGGCACTACATTTCATTCCGAGATGCCACTTTTTTCCTCCTGGTCTAGCAGTTACGTGTTCATTTCTGCTTTTCTCTCTCACCCTCTTGTACTCATCTACAGCTACCACTTGAAGTGTTTCTTCTGTTCAGATCCTTATCTTTAATGTCACCTTCGCCCCCACACACTTGTATACTTGCCTGTTTATCTAATCAGCGTGTCTAATGGGACATTCTGACATCTTCCGATTTCGACAGGTCCAAAACCAATCTCATTATCTTTCCAAAGTTGCTTCCCTTCTTTCTCATTGATACCACTCTATCTCTGTCACCCAAGCTAAATACATGGATGTCATTTTTTACCCGTTTGTCTCCTTTATGTCTTTTATACAGTCAGTTCTCAGGGCCTCTCTTGAGTAATTTATCTTTTAAATGCCTCATGTCAAATCTCTTCCTGTCTCTACTTCAGGGTCCCTGTCTAAGCCCTTAAATGTTGCCAGCTAGGATTAGTTCAGCAGTTTCTAAGTGGTCTTTCTGACTTTTTTCTCACTCTGCTCCAATGTAAGCTGCCAGAATAATTGTTCTGAATTTTCACTCTTAGCACAGCTCTATGTGCTTCAGCACCTTTATGGCTAAATTTTCTATTTCATTAAATTTAAACACTTCTGATTGAATTTCTTTTTTCTTTTTTGAGACAGGGTCTTACTCTGTCGTCCAGGTGCCCAGGCTGGAGTGCAATGGTGCGATCATGGGTCACTGCAGCCTCTACCTCTTGGTGTTCAAGTGAACCTCCCTCCTCAGCCTCTGGAGTAACTGGGACTACAGGCATGTGCCACCACACCCAGCAAATTTTTTTATTTTTTGTAGAGACAGGTTTTTGCTGTGTTGCCTAGGCTGGTCTTGAACTCCTAGACTTAAGTGATCCACCTGCCCTGGCTTCCCAGAGTGCTGGGATTACAGGCATGAGCCACTGTGCTGAGCCACCGCCCTAATTGAATTTCAAGCTCTTGCCCTAATCTAGTTCCCTTCTACCCTGTGAACCACTCCTCAGTCTTCCACTTGGATTTTAGTTAGGTTTGCCCCAGAAGTACATTTATATTCACTCATTCCTATATGTATTTGTTCATGGATCTAGCCTCACATAAGTTAGTATTCGATTCAGTAAGGATCCACTGGTTACAAGTGACATATACCCAAATTGGTGTAAAGTGAGAAGGGAATGTATTCCCACATACCTGAAAAGTTGAAGATAGTTCTGTTGGATATGGCTTGGCTGAACAGATTCTCCGCTTGAACCTCCGCAGAGGTTGCAGTTATCCTGAGATCGCACCATTGCATTCCAGCCTGGGTGACAGAGCAAGACTATATCTCAAAAAAAAAAAAAGAGAGAGAGAGAGAGAGATTCAGATTCTCTCCGACATGTTAGCAGTCTCCTCTGCTGTTTGCTTCATTCTCAAGCTCCACAAATGAGCAACCAGAAGCCCCAGACCATTCTCACTACCAGCAAAAGTCAAGCACTCATTCGTCAACCACTCACGGTTGCCAAAAGAATGAGATGCTCAGATTGGCCTGGACTGATTCACAAGCCCATCCCAGGCGTTGAGTCTATCAATAACTCATGAATGGCACAAGAAGGTGATTTGACTTAAAATGAGGTACGGCTATCAGAAGGTGAGCAGATGTGTCTTCAGTAATGGAGAGAGCAGACACATACACATCCCTGGTCTTTTATTAATGTTTCCAAACCTCCTTCCCCTATGTATGCCTTCGCTGATGTCTATAGCTACTAAACGTAACAATATTTTTTTTACCACCCAAAATGTACTCACATCTAGGTCCTACAAATAACTCCAAGTCCAGGATAGTAAGGTGATATGCATGACTCTCTATCATAAAGCAATTTGATGAAGTTCTTCATGGCCTAGTAACCTAAGGCTGTAACTAGAAAATACTTAATACATAATTATAGAAAAGAAAACAACTGCAATGAAAACTCCTATTTGGAAATATGAATAACAACAAATGCAAAATGGTCTCCAGTTCACAGCATATGTCATATCTTGCTAGACAAGAATAGCAAGGGCTTCCTAACATGATGGGAGAAAGCGCTTTGATCAACCAATCTGGCTGCCAGATGATCTATTTTTGGAGGATTTCTCATTCATTGTTCCTCCATGTTCATGTCTGTAATGGACACTGGGGAGGATAATTCTTTAGGGACTACACCTCTTCAGTATTCTTCTTCCTGATCTAGTGGGAATTGAAAAATCACTTCCTATGGCAAAGATAATTAGCTTTTGCCACCCAAGAATTGTGAACTTCTTCTGTTGTATACAATTGTTGCTGGCAAGTAGCTACCAAGCCAGGGGCTACATTTCCCAGCCTCCTTGTTGACCTTGGTAAAGTCACATGACTATCTCCATTGGAATATGAGTGGAAGTGATGTGTACCACTTCTCACCAATCTGGTTAAGAACTAGGTATGCCTTTGCCAGTCTCTTTTTCCCTCTTCCAGATGCACTGAAAGGTCTCTAATGATGGGCGTGGTGGGTGGCTCACACCTGTAATCCCAGCACTTTGGGAGGCCGAGGCCGGCGGATCACGAGATCAATAGATCGAGACCACCCTGGCCAACATGGTGAAAGCCCGTCTCTAATAAAAATACAAAAATTAGCTGGCCATGGTGGTGTGCGCCTATAGTCCCAGCTACTTGGGAGACTGAGGCAGGAGAATTGCTTGAACCCGGGAGGCAGAGGTTGCAGTGAGCCGAGATCACACCACTGCCCTCCAGCCTGGTGACAGACTGAGACTCCGTCTCAAAAAAAAAAAAAAAAAGAAAGAAAGCTCTCTAAGAACCTGGAGGACAGTAGAGCCATAAGATAAGGAGTCTGGGTAGTTGAATGATTTTGTAGAAGACCACCTGCTACTTAGGGGCACTGATGTTGGACTTTACAAAGTGAAAAATAAATATCTATTGTGTTAAGCCTAAGTAACCCAGCTTTTCTTTTCCAGACTTAGGGTTTCTCTCATAGTACGATTTTCTTTAATTCTTTTTTTTTTTTTTTGAGACAAATTTTGCTCTTTTCACCCAGGCCGGACTACAATGGTGCGATCTCAGCTTATTACAACATCCACCTTCAGGGTTCAAGCGACTCTCCCACCTCAGCCTCCTGAGTAGCTGAGATTACAGATGTGAGGCACCAGACCTGGCTAATTTTTGTATTTTTAGTAGATATGAGGTTTCATCATGTTGGCCAGGCTGGTCTTGAACTTCCAACCTCAGGTGATCTGCCTGCCTAGGCCTCCCAAAGTGCTGGGATTACAGGTGTGAGCCACTATGCCTGGTCTAGTTTTCTTTAATTCTTAGCAAACTTCTGGTCGATTTGTATCTGGCCAATTCCATGGGGGGAGAATTCCAAAGCCCCAGGAATTTTTTAAGCTGCAGTCTTTGAATCTAGATTTTTACTTGAGAATTTTTGTCTTTTAGTAATAGGCCTTGATATACTAACTTAAAGGCCTCCATTTTGGTTCATGCCTAATAACAATTTGAAATAATAGCCACTGTGTTTGCAAGGGGAGGGAGTGATGGTGGCGTGTTAGCTGGTGGTGAAGAGAGTAGAATGGGATAACTATTACCTTTCTCAGCAGGCAGGAACTGCTTGAAAGAGGCCTAAGTGTATTAAGACTTCTTCCCAGTGCCAGTCTTATCCATTCTTGCCTTCATTAACATTAACATTCTCTTGGGGCTTTTTCAACCCTTCATGGCTCCAGATTATTGACATTTCTGTCATCTTTTGTTGCAGCCTATAAGCAAAAATGTTCAGTCGTAACAAAGTGGTGTCTTTTCCTCTCTGCCTTAGATAAATCAAGTTCAGTCCTAAGTTTGAGTCTTTCTCATAGGACATTACTAAAAGCTAAGAAATAATAGTTGATATATTTTAGTATCTGACCCTTTAACAACAGCCCTTTTACATTTTATCCTTGATAGGCATATGTTCTGAATCCCACTATACAACAGGTGCCAGTTTAACCTACTGCATTGCTATTGAAGTCCCAGCCTGATGTTAATGAGGCCTCATCTGAATCAAGTAATTCATTATTTTTGGATCTTTCTGTTACTAATCCCCACTTCCGGCACCAATATATGAATTGTTAGAGCTATTTTAGCTGCAGGTTAAATCCCACACAATTCAAAATGACATGCAAAAAGATAATATATTGGTATCAGCTCATGTAATTAAAAAACTAGAGATCGCTTAAGGCATAGTTTGATCCAAGGGTTTAAGCAATGTCATTAGAATTCTCTTTCTCTTCATCTCTTGGCTCTGTCTTGTGTGTTGGCTTCAGTTTTAAGCTACATGTGGTGGCTGCTGGCAGCTCCAGTTTACATAATCCTTACTGTTAGCAATCTCAGTGGAAGAGTACATGTGTCCTTCCCACAGGTGCCCGCAACAGTCTTCTGACATTTAATTGGCTCTGATTGGGACATGTAGCTAGAGGTATCCAGTATCTCAGGTCTGATTCATGTCATTGCTGTTGTTGAAAATGCAGGTCACTCCACCTAAGAGACATTGAGTGAAGTAACAGAAGAGGAAAATCAGGGTGTGGTTCTCAGAAGAAGGGTGAATGGTTAGTATGAGACAAACAAACGGAGTCTCTCATTAGATACCGATGTGTGGTGTTTCTTAATTGCTTCACATGTGTTGGTTTCATCTCCTTCACTGGGCCGACTGTAAGTGTCTCAAGAGCAAGATCCTGTATTGTATGTCTTAACAGTGCCAACTCACCAGGCAGTCCTTAGATACTGGCTGATTTATGACCCCTTCTTTTATTACCAAAGATGGCACACTCTAAGAAAGTAACAAGAGCTTAATAAAGGAATAGTTTATAGAGGGATAAGGAACCACCAAGGAATGGTAAAGCATTTAAGGACTGGCAAGGGAAGACCTTAAGCTTGAAGGAACAGGGGAAGGGAGCTATTAGTGGAACCCTGTAAGAGCTGTAGCTTGGAAAGGGATGCTGACAAAATCTGTTACTATAAATAAATACAGCCACCACCAAAATGTGGCCCTGCAAAAGACCGGGGAATAAACACTTGTCCTCTTTTCCTTCCATCCTCCAAACTTCGGTTTGGTACCTCACATTGGCCAAACCAGTAACCAGAGGGCTTGTGTGGCACAGTCTTTAGAATTCAACTTCCAGTAAAAAGGAAGACAAATAGGGTAAAAAAGTGGATCTGGGAGAGCAAGTGCAAAATTGCCAGTACATGCCTTTTATGTTCCTTGAGCAACCCTAAGTAAAAACAGTTCCTATTCTGTAAGTGTCAACCATATAGACTGGATTTATCGGAAAATATAACTTTAGCCTTTTCATTAAACTTGTTAAATATACAACCAATATAGTTTAATTTTAATAGCATTTTAAGACTTTAACATTCATGAATTCATAAATCATAAAAATTCTTTTGTTAGCCCATATAGTTGAAAAGGTGTCATGTTTATATTGATATAGAATTCCTCAAGAATATTGTACCTGGCAATCCATCAGAAAGCCCTGGCATAGCACTCGTCACAGAGTGACAAATTTGATAAATGTTTGATGATATGAAGAATGATTAAATGAATAAATTAAAGCATTTCACGCCAGAAGACTGTAAGTGGAAAACTAGATGGGTTTTTCTTGTTAGAGGTTAATGATAACTGTACAACATCTACCAATCCTGTCTCTTAAAGTCTGACATCGGCTTCTTATGTGTTGATCAAGGTCTTATCTCTTACAGAAAATGGAACCAAATAAATTTTCTTTGTCAATTTTAAGAAGCTTCACAATTAACTATCATGATAATAAATTCACTATAAAGTCAATATCAGTTAAGGGACAATTATATTTTCTATCTAAAACTGGGTTTCCTCATAAAATTGTCACTCAGATATAAGAAAAATAAATATTCTTGCTTCAATTTGTAAACTACGATTATAAAAACCAGTCCACACTTTCTCTAAAAGATTTTATAGTTAAGCCCAAAATTCACACTTCTGTTCTTTCACAATCCTGTGTATATAGGACTTAAGTTTACAAAATGCTTTCTTAGTTGGTACCATTCATTTATTCAAACAAATACTACTGAGCACATGCTATGTGCCACACATAATCCCTGCCCTCATAGAACTTACAATAGACTAGTGCTTCTCAAACCTTTATGAGGCTATGAATCAGTTGAGAATCTTGGGAAACTACAGATTCTAATTCACTAAGTCTGGGATGGGCCCCAAGACTGCATTTCTAGCCAGCTCCCTGGTGATGCTGCTGGTGATGCTGACATTGCTTGGAGTAGCACTTACTACATA
>JAPYYA010003572.1:0-12711 GCA_028533165.1 Leontopithecus rosalia | reverse complement strand
GCTCATCATCACTGGTCATTAGAGAGATGCAAATCAAAACCACATTGAGATACCATCTCACGCCAGTTTGAATGGCGTTCATTAAAAAATCTGGAGACGACAGATGCTGGAGAGGATGCGGAGAAATAGGAACACTTTTACACTGCTGGTGGGATTGTAGATTTGTTCACCCATTGTGGAAGACAGTGTGGCGATTCCTCAAGGACGTAGAAATAGAAATTCCATTTGACCCAGCAATCCCAATTACTAGGTACATATCCAAAGGACTATAAATTGTTCTACCATAAGGACACATGCACACGAATGTTCATTGCAGCACTGTTTACAATAGCAAAGACCTGGAACCAACCCAAATGCCCATCGATGATAGAGTGGACTGGGAAAATGTGGCACATATACACCATGGAATATTATGCAGCAATCAAAAATGAATGAATTTGTGTCCTTTGTAGGGACATGGATGAATCTGGAGAACATCATTCTCAGCAAATTGACACAAGAACAGAAAAGGATACACCATATGTACTCACTCATAGGCGGGTGATGAACAATGAGAATACATGGACACAGGGAAGGGAGTACCACAAACTGAGGTCTATTGGAGGAAATAGGGGAGGGACAGTGTTGGGGGGAGCGGGGAGGGATAGCATGGGGAGAAATGCCAAATGTGGGTGAAGGGGCAGAAGGCAGCAAAATACACTGCCACCTGTGTACCTATGCAACTATCTTGCATGTTCTGCACATGTACCCCAAAACCTAAAATGCAATAAAAAAAAAGATGGGACACAAAGAGTGGGTGGGATTCAGATTGCTGAATGGGTGGGGCTGAGGTAATAGAGGGAAAGCCATGTATGTAAACTCCAGGGCAAGAGCCCCCAGGGTAGATTTCAGAGACTGAAATAAGACTGGAATGGCTAGAATAGAGAAAACAAAAGGGAGAGAGGCATGGGATGAAGCTGGAAAAGTTGGAAAGGATTAGATCTTGAATAGCCCTGTAAACCATGATGAAAAATCTAAAATTATTCAAAGAGAAATGTGAGAACAAATGATTTTAAGCCCAGAATGCAGTGCTTTAGAGAGATCTCTCTCTGTGTGCAGCAAGAATTACTAGAAGGGTGTTAAGAGCAGAGACACAGGGTCCAGGGAGGTGGCTAGGCAGTAGAGGACAGTGATGATGATGGTGCCTTAGACTAGAACAGGGGCTGTGAACCTTTAGAGAAATGGTAAGGTTCAACAGACACCCAGGAGATAGAATGCACAGCACAATGCTTGATCAGATGAAGGGAAAGGTGAGGGCAGAGAAGAAATCAGGGTGACTCTCAGGCTTCTGGCTCAAGTGGTGGGATGGAATGGTGCACTTCACTGAGCCAAGGGTCCATGGAGGAAAGGCAGATTTGGGGAGTTGATAGATATATGACAAATTTAGATGCAGAAGTGTTTCATTTAGAATACCTATGCAGCATCCAAGCAGAGATGTCCAGTAGATGATTTGATATATAGCTCTGGTGCTCAACAGAAACAAGGGTTCACATATATTACACCTTTATCTTCAGTTCTCTCTAGTCATTTCACAAAGAAACACATAAACAATGCCAGTGAAAAATCCTTATAAATGGTAAAAAATGAACCTATCCTTTAATCTCTCAATTCAATCTTTGGGACATTATCCCAAATAAATCATCCAGAAAAAGAAAGCCATATGCATTGAGTTATAGTTTATGATACCAAAAATTTAGAAAACATGTCCAAAGTAGTTAAATAAATTATACTATAACAACAAAACAGAGTATTGTACAGATGCTAAAAACCATAATTTTGGCTATTTTATAGCACTTTAGAAAAGTGTTTATGGTTTAAAACTACAGCAAAATTCAGAAATATGTGCTCTTATTATAATTCTCTAAAAATGATTACACATGGGCAATTCATAGAAGGGCACTTGAATAAACTGAAAGAATTGACTTGCAAAATGATAGAATTATGGTAATATTTTTCTTTTTGATGTATTAAAATGTTGTGTGTAGAGTAAATATGCTAAACAACTATGATTTAAAAAAAAGCAATAATCAAACAAAACATCCAGATGGTACTAATCAGTATAGAAAAAAAATCGAATAGAAAATAAATGTATAAGAATGGTGCATAGGGGGTTATGTGAAAATAAGACTATCTATTAAAAAGGATTCTAGTCAAAAGAATGATGTTAAGGGAGATTCTGTGTCATTTCAATCAGGCTGTAAAATGTATCTCTGCAGGAAAATATTTAGAAGAAATATAATCTACTCAATAGCTGTATTCTTTTTTTTTTTTTTTTTGAGATGGAGTTTCGCTCTTGTTACCCAGGCTGGAGTGCAATGGCACAATCTCGGCTCACCACAACCTCTGCCTCCTGGGTTCAGGCAATTCTCCTGCCTCAGCCTCCTGAGGAGCTGGGATTACAGGCACGCGCCACCATGCCCAGCTATTTTTTTTCTTTTTTGTATATTTCGTAGAGACGGGGTTTCACCATGTTGACCAGGATGGTCTCGATCTCTTGACCTCATGATCCACCCACCTCGGCTTCCCAAAGTTCTGGGATTACAGGCTTGAGCCACCGCGCCCGGCCAATAGCTATATTCATTATTCAGCTTAAAGTTACCTGAAAAGATAAGGCCTGCAAATAAAATTCAA
This sequence comes from Leontopithecus rosalia, assembly GCA_028533165.1. NCBI lineage: Eukaryota > Metazoa > Chordata > Mammalia > Primates > Cebidae > Leontopithecus > Leontopithecus rosalia. Next base: position 10,041 of record JAPYYA010003572.1, on the reverse strand, counting down.
TGACTGCTAAGAATTACAAGAAAACATAGTTTTGCTTTTAACATGAAAAATATACTATAAATTATACACAGTTTTTAGGAAACATAACAAGCATTTTAAAATGTTGACTAGTAACTTGGGAATAGCTTATATAAATGAATGACTTTAATATTAAATAATGGAAAAAAAAGACTGAAAAACTTGTACTTAATTTCTCAGACCATTTACTAATTAATTGTGTATTCTTGGCAATTGAGAAATCTACCTTGTCATTTCATATTCACAGGAAAGTTGGCTCATGATTGGAAAAAAAGAAACAGAGGAAACTTTGATTTTGATGTATTCTGAACGAAGTATCTTCCAATTAAAAAAAATTTAAAGTGATAGAAACCAGAGGTAATCAATTGAAATAACAACCCAATTTTTATAGATTTCAATAACTTATCCTGTATATCTAAATACACCTTGCGATTTTGTGTGAATCATCACCACTATACAGAATTATACTTCTTTATGTGGTCTCAAATGAAAAAAAGAAATTAGGGAACAGCTCTGTTTCACCCTAAAGCAAATGCTACGGCTGACCTAAAAGTATTTAATAGCACTGAAAAATGAAAATTGCCTTCTGTGTTACAGTTTGAGAAAGTACTGTTATATTTAATAAAACTGGGACTTACATCTTCCATTTCCTGAGCTGCTTCTTTCTGCTGGATGAGACTCTTTTGTTAATGGATCCCAGGAATTTGCATTTTATGCAATCATCAGATTTTATTTTATGTCTGAGATAGTTAAAGGAATATATTCTAGCTAGCCCACTAAACTATCACAAGTCAATGGCAAATCCCTAGTTTTTTAAAAAAATGCCAATAAACTTATACTAGGGTAAAGCCCTTCTATTTTATAACTTTTTTTTGTAAATAAATATGACATTTGAAAATAAATAAACATGGCCACTGAGGTCCAGTTTCAATGCATATTAGGAGCATTAAAAGATTGATTCTATTTCCAGGAATTCTATTACTAAAATTTTGACTTGAAGGTATCAACCTGAGATGAACATAACATTTATATAAACAAATTCTGATGTCACACGTGTTTATAATTCAAAAGTGAGAAACAATTTAAACAATAAAAATACAAATTCATAAAATAAACTGTTACACTTATGAATGAGTACTAGGTAGATATGAAAATAATTTTTAAAAGCATATGCTAATATAAAAACACAACTTATTAAAATGTGAAAAAGGGAGAAAAAGACAAGCTTCAGATACCACAGTCCTGTGCCACTAGTCGCATGTAATTATTGAACACTTGAAATGTGGCTACTTCAAATTATAGTGTGTTGTACACACTGTACTTACACACTCTGTGTGTAAGTACACACAGGATTTTGATGACTTAGTATAAGAATGACTGTGAAATAACTCAATATTTTATTTTAATAACATATCAATTACATGTTGTATTTGTCCGTGTTCTTCAGAGAAATGGAACCAATAGGATACATACACACACACATATACGGAGGCTCCTGAACTTCTTAACCTATGTGTTTATGTCCCAAAAAACTCATTGTAAATTGAAAATATTGTTAATTCTAAAATGTATTTATGATACCTAACGAAATAAACATCATAGCTTAGCCTATCCTACCTTAAATATGTCCAATACTCTTACTATACTCATACACACACACACAGAGAGACAGACACACTCTTAATTGTAGTAAAGTGTTGAATATCTTATGTATTATTTAAAAATAGGCTTTGTGTTAAATAACTTTGCTCAACTATACGCTAATGTTTGACCAAATACCTGGGCACCCTTACCCAGCAAGGTGATTATTAAAATTCACGATTACACATGCTATATTTTGGCAAGTATTGGGTAAAATAAAATATACTATTAAAATTTATTTCACTTGTCTCTATATGTCTTTTTATATAACAGAAAATTTAAAATCATGTGTGATATTTATACTTCTATTAGACAATGCTACTATAGATATAAGCAACTGATAATGGTACTTATTTTGGGGTGATTGTAGGTGACTTAATTTTATAAGATTTTATTTAGTAAGTGTATTGTCTCTTTGTTCTCATTGGTTTTAAAGAAATTCTTGATTTCTGCCTAATTTCATTATTTACCCAGGCTATATTTGATTTTCATCAGAGAATGGCCAATCACATAGTGCAAAATGCCGATTTCTTTACTCTTTAAAAAATTATTGATAAAATACAATTGTGTATGCCAATTAGTAAAATCTAAGCAAGAATTGATTTAAACTCCTATGAAACAAAATCTAGGATATGGTTAATCATAGAATAGTAGCTGAAAGTGGTTATTGACCATACAGTTCCAGATATTTTTAGTCCTCAAAAATTTATAAAAACAATTAATGTTTTCAGCATACATTTAGAGGATATTATGAATCCATTACAGAGTTTTAAAAAATGTTGAGGCTTCTGGGCACTATAGCTCATGTGTATAATCCTGTCATCACTTTGGGAGGCAGAGACAGAGATAATGCTTAAGCCTAGGACTTAGAGGCTGCAGTGAGCTATCATCATGCCATTGCACTCCAGCCTGGGTGATACATTGAGATCCTATTGGGAGGAGGTTACTGAATTTGTATTTATATTAATTTTTATAATACAGGTACTCTGTGATGCTAATGACTGACAGTGTTTGAATATTTAGATTTAAAATAAAAATTTGTTTCAGACTAATGGGTAAAGACATGAAAGTTAAAAGATAGCATTGAAAATATATGTATGCTAGGTATGGTTCATTGGCTCATTCTCCTTTGTTTTACTGTGCATGGAACTGGGATGTAAAAGACAGCTTCCCAAACTTTTCTATAATTCAGATCTTGCATGGCATATGGCTGCTTCCAAATAGCTACATGTGGAATATATTTCGAAGACTGACCTGGATATTTTGGGATAAAGGCTGTGCCATTGGTACTGTAAGAAATGCAGAAGCTGAGTTATAACTGAATTTCAGAGTTTATGATCTAGCTTTGTAGATGTTACAGTTGGTTCACAGTTTGGTTGTGGAGACTGTAGAAAAAGTGGTGTGGTTTTGGAGTCAGTATGTTTGGCAATGTTTCCTGATTACTTAGCTTTTACATCTGGGACTACACCACTATTCCCTTGACAGAAGAAATTTGCATTATTGTTCTGGGAGAAATAGTCCTCTCATGCAGCTCTTCAAATAAATGTAAGCCTCTTAATAGCTTTAATTTAAAATTATCTGCTAAAATTAGTTTAAGGGTATTTTTGTTATTAACAACCAATGATAAATATAACCTCATAATTCATAAATAATAAAAAAACTTTAAAATGTATTTTATTACATTTTATTAGTTATTTCTTATTAACATTATTATTTACTCAGAAAATATATTAATTATGAATATATGTTTATGCTTTAGATACAGACACCCATGCATCTGAAGGCAGAGAAGATATAAACTCAACTCACTTAAGTAACATAAGTAACAAAGTTATGTCACTGAACTATTCTAAATCATTATTTTAATAGCTACCATCATGCACATATATTAATAATTACTAATTAGCACAATCCATCCGTCATTGTTGGCCATTAGTAGTGATTACTTTTGGTGAAAAGTTATCATATAAGACAGCTGGTGACATAATCAGGAATGATATTTATTAATATTTATATTTATTTTTGAATACTTAATGAATGTTTTCAAATGACATTCAAGAATAATTTACACTATTAGAACATCCTTGTTGGTATTAAAAAGCTTGTCTGCTACAATCAAATAGAATTTACTTTGTTTTGATTAGTATTCCAAACTAATTTGTAAGGTTAATCATTTCAAATTTAAATAATGCCTAATATTGTCACCATTTTTTTTCTTTTCACATAATTGACATCAGATAAATGATTACTTTAGAATTTCAACTTAACTTTAGAAAGTCTTAGAAAAAAACAGACTTCTTTAGAGTAGCAAAAATATATAAAATTAAGATTCATACCCATGAAATCATTAAGAAACATTGATAAAACTGACTAAGTATAGAAAAGGATATGGAAGAACATACTTTAGGCAGAAAATAACAAACACATCAAATGTTGAGGGCACACTTTTTTATATGGTGCTTTTTTATGAAGCTTTTTTATTGATGATACAATCTCATCAATTTCTGTATTTGAGGTTTATTTAGTTTTTCTTATTCTACGCTGTTTACATGGGGTCATGCTCATCTCAACCTGAGACATGATATTGAACAATATTTAGAATAATGAAATCTAATGAACTCATATGTGTGAGCACAGGAGGAAATTTGTCTTCTAGCTTTGCATCCTTTGTGTTTCTCCCATCACCAACTAATTCTGTCTCTCAGAGATCACAGAGGTTAATCTATACAAGTAAAAATTAAACCTATATGTATCAAATTAGATTATTTGAGAAAAGTCCAGTTTTCAATTGTGTCCCATTTGTCCTTTATTTTGTTTGAAGACAAATATAGCAAAATTAGAAAAAATTCCTTCAAGTGTCCCCTATTGATATTGGATCAGAATTGATCCATTTGTATAAGAAAGAATAATGAAGTACAACATTGTAAATTTAAAGTACAGTAAATACATTTAAAATGGTTTCTTTTTTAAATGTGAAATCTAGGGTACTAGAGAAAATATAATAGATACAGATATTGATTCAAATTATATTAAAATAAGTTATTTAAATTTTTAGATATTTTATCTACATTTAATTTCCACCTGAAGATAAATACTAGAGACTAAAATTAAGCTATTATATCATAAAACATTAAAGTCCTATATATTAGGCTGTTCTTGCACTGCTATAAAGAGATTGAGTAATTTAAAATGAAAAGAGGTTTATTTGGCTCATGGTTCTGCAGGTTTTACAGAATATATAGTACTGACACCTGCTCAGCTTCTTGGGAAGCCTCAGGAAATTTACAATTGCAGAAGAAGGTGAGGAGGGAACAAACATGTCACATGGTTAAAGCAGGAGCAAGAGAGAAGGAGAACAGAGGAAAGTACTACACACATATTAAATGACCAGATTTTGCAAGAACTCTCTATACAAAGACAGCTCCAAGTCGTGGGGGATCAGCCCCCATGATCCCACAAGGCTCCAACTTCAGCATTATGGATTACAACTCAACATGAGATTTGAATGGGACAAATATCCAAACTATATTATCCTACTTTATCAATTTTATTCATTTTTATTCATAAACATGTAAAATATATCATATCCAGGCATTATGTATTTCCACAATAGCACTTTACTAATAACAAATTTTCTTGTTATTAGTATAAATACAAATGTTTTAACTTTATTTTAAAAAGTAAATATTGTGAGAATAAAATATTTTCCTTGTCTAGTCTATCATTGATGGGCATTTGGGTTGGTTCCTGGTCTTTCTACTGTAAACAGTGCCACAGTGAACATATATGTGCTTGTGTCTTTATAATAGAATAATTTATAATCCTTTGATTATATACCCAGTAATGGGATTAATGGGATAAATGGAATTTCTATTTCTATGTTTTTGAGGAATCACCACACTGTCTTCCACAATGGTTGAACTAATTTACACTCCCACCAACAGTATAAAAGTGTCCATATTTTTTCATGTCATCTCCAGCATCTGTTGTCTCCTGATTTTTTAAATGATAGACATTCTAACTGATGTGAGATGGTATCTCAATGTGATTTTGATTTGCATTTCTCCAGTGACCTGTGATGATGAGCACTTTTTCATATGTTTTTTGGCCTCATATAGGTCTTCTTTTGAAAAGTGTCTGTTCATATCCTTCACCCACTTTTGGATGGGTTTGTTTGTTTCTTGTAAATTTGTTTAAACTTTTTGTAGATTTTGATATTAGCCCTTTGTCAGATGGGTAGATTGCAAAATTTTTTCCCATTCTTTTGGTTGCCAGTTCTCTCTGATGATTGTCTCTTTTGCTGTACAGAAGCACTGGAGTTTAACTAGATCCCATTTGTCTATTTTGGATTTTGTTGCCATTGCTTTTGGTGTTTTAGTCACAAAGTTCTTTCCTCTGCCTATGTCCTGAATGGTTTTGCCTAGCTTTTCTTCTAGGGATTTTATGATATTAGGTATTATGTTTAAGTCTTTAATCCATCTGGAGACAATTTAGTCTAAGGTGTCAGGAAGGGGTCCAGTTTCTGTTTTCTGCACATGGCTAGCCAATTTTCCCAACACCATTTATTAAACAGGGAATCCTTTCCCCATTGTTTGTTTCTGTCAGATTTGTCAATGATCAGATGGTTGTAGATGTGTGGCATTGTCTCTGAGGCCTCTTCTGTTCCATTGGTCTATATCTCTACTTTGGTACCAGTACCATGATGTTTTGATTACTCTAGCCTTGTAGTATGGTTTGAAGCCAGGTAGCATCATGCCCCCCAGCTTTGTTCTTTTTGGTTAGTATTGTCTTGGCTATGAGGGCTCACTCTTGGTTCCATATGAAGTTTAAGGTAATTTTTCCAGTTCTGGAAGATGGTCATTGTTAGCTTGATGGGGATAGCATTGAATGCATAAATTACTTTGGACAGTAGGGCTATTTTCATGATGTTGATTCTTCCTGTTATATTGGAACAAGCAATGGGGAAAGGACTCCATGTTTAATAAATGGTGTTGGGAAAACTGGTTAGCAATGTGCAGAAAGCAGAAACTGGATCCCTACCTGTCACCTTACACTAAATTAACTCCAGATGAACTAAAGATTTAAACATAAAACCTAACACCATAAAAACACTAGAAGAAAATGTAGGCAAATCCATCCAGGACATAGTCATAGGAAAGGACTTCATGACTCTAACACCAAAAGCAATGGCAGTAAAGGCCAAGATAGACAAATGGGATCTAAATAAAATTCAGAGCTTCTATACAGCAAAAGAAACCATCACTATAGTGAATCAGCAACCAACAGAATGGAAAAAAAAATTTGCAATAAACCCGTCTGATAGAGGACTAATATCCAGAATCTACAAAGAACTAAAACAGATATAAAAAACAAACAAACAAACAAACAAACAATCCCATTCAAAAGTGGGCAAAGGATATGAACAGACACTTTTAAAAAGAAGGCATATCTAAGGCCAACAAACATGAAAAAAATGCTCATCATCACTGGTCCTTAGATAAATGCAAATCAAAACCACATTGAGATACCTTCTCATGCCAGTTAGAATGGCAATCATTAAAGAATCCAGAGACAACAGATGCTAGAGAGGATTTGGAGAAATAGGAACACTCTTACACAGTTGGTGGGAGTGTAAATTAGTTCAACCATTGTGGAAGACAGTGTGGTGATTTCTCAAGGTTCTAGAAATAGAAATTCCATTTGACCCAGCAATCCCATTACTGGGTATATTCTCAAAGAACTATAAGTCATTCTACTATAAAGACACATGCACACATATGTTTATTGCAGCCCTGTGTACAATAGCAAAGACCTGGAACCAGCCCAAATGCCCATCAATGATAGACTGGACAAACAAAATATGGTACATATACACCATGGAATACTATGCAGCCATAAAAAATGATGAGTTCTTGCCCTTTGTAGGGACATGGACGAATCTGGAAACCATCATTCTCAGCAAACTGACGCAAGAACAGAAAGCCAAACACCACGTTCTCACTTATAGGTGGATGTTGAACAATGAGAACACTTGGACTCAGGGAAAGGAACATCACACATGGGAGGCAGTTGGCGGGGGTAGGGGAGAGAAAGAGGGGTGGGGAGGGAAGAGAAGGTGAGGAGGGATAACATGGGGAAATATGCCAGATATAGTATGCACCTAAAGTAAAATAAATATATTTAAAAAATAAAACATATTGATTTCCTTTCTCTTACAGATTAAATTTTGTATTTGAAAACTGATTATATATATGTATATATATACACATCATTTTATGATATATTTTAAACGTATATGAAAATCAGAAATTCAGAAATTATGATAACATTCCATGTCCTAATCATATTTGAAAATGCTTTTTGATTTTCTTTTCTTTTCTTTTTTGTTAATCAACAAATAGTGATCTAAATCTTTAACATACCATACAAGGTTCTTGGCACAATCTAATTCCTGCAATTTCTTTCTTTATTTTTTTAAGAAAAAGAAAGAGAGAAAGAAAGAAAAAAGAATAAAAAAAGAAGAATGAAAGAAAGAGAAAGAGAAAGAAGGAGAGAGAACGGGAGTATTGCATTACTGCCCAGGCTAGAGTGCAGTCCAAAAATGGATATTGAAAACCTCTTTTATCCAATAATTGTGCTTAACAATGGAGACAGGAAGAAATAAGGGATGAAAATAACAAACAAGCAGCCAACCAGTATTGCATTTAAACCTGTGAAATGCTATGCAATTACTGAGGAGTGATTTACTCCCAATTATGTAGTCACTTTTAGAGTAAGTGTGATGTGGTACTGATAAGAATGTATGTTTTGTGTATTTGGGGTGGAGAGTTCTATAAACGTTTATTAAGTTTACTTGTTCTGGGTCTGAGTTCAAGTCCTGGACATACTTGTTAATTTTCTGTCTCATTGATCTGTCTAATATTGACAATGTAGTGTTAAAGTCTCCCACTATTATTATATGGGAGTCTAAGTCTCTTTGTAAGTCATTAAGAACTTGTTTTATGTATATGGGTGCTCCTGTATTTGGTGTGTATATATGTAGGATCGTTATCTCTTCTTGCTGCATTGATCCTTTTACCATTATGTAATGTTGTTCTTTGCCTCTTTTGATCTTTGTTGCTTGAAAGTCTATTTTATCAGAGGCGAGAATTGCAACACCTGCTTTTTATTTATTTATTTATTTTTGCTCTCCATTTGGTTGGTAAATCTTCCTCCATCCCTTTGTTTTGAGTCTTCATGTATCCTTGCATGTGAGATGGGTCTGGATGCAGCATACTGATGGGTTTTGGCTTTTTATTCCATTTGCCTGTCTGTGTCTTTTGATTGGGGGATTTAGTAGATTTAAATTTAGGATTAAAAATAATACCTGTGAGTTTAATACTGCCATTTTATGCTAGCTGGCTGTTTTGCCCATTAGTTCATGTAAATTCTTCATTATGTTGTTGCTCTTTAATTTTTGGTACATTTTTGAAAAGGCTGATACTGGTTGTTCCTTTCTATGTGTAATGCTTCTTTCAGAAGCTCTTGTAAAGCAGGCCTGGTGGTGATGAAATCTCTAAATACTTGCATGTTCACAAAAGATTCAATTTTTCCTTCACTTGTGAAGCTTAGTTTGGCTGGATATGAAATTCCAGGCTGAAAGTTCCTTTCTTTAAGGATGTTGAATATTGGCCCCCACGCTCTTCTGGCCTGTAGGGTTTCTGTTGAGAGATCTGCTGTGAGTCTGATAGGCTTCTCTTTGTGGGTAACCTGATTTTCAACAAATAATAAACACATATCTATCAAATAAATTGGAATTTTATTTATTGAATACATTTATTTTAAGAGAAAATAACATCAAATATTATATAACTTATTTGGGAAAATAATATGATGAGTAATTTTTTAAATACATGTAGTATTAATCTGAAGTCAAGAATTAATGCTCGAATTTTTAGATCGGGGAGGAAGATGGCGCTGTAGAAGCAACTCACCACTGCAGCTCTCAGTCAAGACGCAGAGGGTAAGCAAACACCACATTTTCAGACGGATCCTTATAGCCCACAGAGCGGGGGAAAAAGCCCAGGTGTGAAAGGCATGCAGGACTCAAGCGCAGCGCTCTCCGCTGGCGCGGCCAGGCAACCAGCGCCACCGCTGCGGCCGGCACACAAAACACGCAGGGCTGGGCGCCCTGTTAAACCGGCAATTTGAGACTTGGGAGGGCAGATTGCTATGCTCATCTGATTGAAGGGGTTTTGGACGGTGATCTAGACCAGGAGATTTCTGGGAGGTCGACGGGTCTCACCCCCACAGGCACAAGCAATAAGGCGATGTGGAGTGCCGGGGGTTGAGAGTTCCACTGTGGGAAGAGCTGAACACATGACTGTGCAGCTCGGTCGGGGA
>JAPYYA010003571.1:0-12713 GCA_028533165.1 Leontopithecus rosalia | reverse complement strand
AAGTTTAACCACTGGCATTATTGCATTTTTTTTCTATCATATGCTGTTGGTATATAGCTCTGTTTAATTTGTATTTGAAACAATCAGACTTGCCAGATTTGGGAACATTTTTCTAGTCATAATTGTTTATATATTTTTGTATTTGCCAAATTAGAAATGAAAAAGTTTTTTTAATAATAAATGGTGTTTTATTTAAAATAAGTCCATAATGTAGTTACATGACAGCAGAAGATATTCAATTGTGTTTGTGTTATATCTATGGGATATATTTCTACTGAAGTCCAAGTGTGTCACTTGTACTTTTACAGAACATGGAATCTAAGTAATCATGAAAAATTATTGTAATTTGTTCATCTTCATGTCTTTAATCACCTCATGGCATTATGTTTTGTTGTGATGTGCTTTGTATTCTACACTGATAAGATAAATAATTCATTTATTCATATGTAATGACTATAAACTACCTCTTATTTTTAAGATACAAAAGAATTTATATTTGTGTTTGAATTAAACCATCAATTCTATATAGATTTGAGTGGAAGCAGGCCTGCATACATTGCATAGCTCTTTTCATTACCTATAGCATGTAATTTTCAGTAATTTATATATTATAATAACCATAACTAGTTTCATGCAAGAATCTAGCATTCTTTAATGAATCTTGGAGTCTTGGAAGACTAGGTAAAACAACAACACATTGCCTAAGATTTTCAGGAAAGATATTCACATACAATTACAAACAAAAAGTCATCTTATTTAGCAATTAGGTAAGAGTGTGAACATTAGCCTTCTACAACTTCTCCGAGCTTTTCTCAGGAGGGCTATGTATTACTCTGCCCTCGTTTCTCAGAGAAAGGCTGACTCTAATGCTTGTAGGGCTTCTTTCTCACTGAAAATGGCCCATCAGGCCTATAGCCTGAATATGTCACATTTATACACTTTTCTCTGACAGCAAGTACTTATTTCAAAATTAAATACCCTGCATCCCATTAATATGAATGCACTGTTTCTCAGACAGTATCTTGACACTAATTAGAGGTTGGAGCTCAGAAACAAATTTAAATTATCTACTTCTGTGGCCATGTTATATTATTTTTTAATGATGGCGTTTTACCAAAGTCAGTAATTAGAAGGGCACACATACTTCAAGCATGCACATTTAGATAATAAACAGCAATAATTCTTTATGAGCACAATTATGTCCTTCATAAGCAGAATTTGCACACTGGAAGTTTGGACAGGTTGTATATCTCCTATATCTTTTAATAAGAAAAGCTAGCTCACGTAGTTACGATATTATTGAATGTGTATGTATACATTTAATGTAAACAATTGCATTTATAGGGAAATGGAAAAAGACTGGCTCTAAGAAAAGTTTTAGCTAGGCGATTCTTTTTGCATCTGGGACTGCACTAGCAATAACTCCCATGAGGGAAATTTTATTTCCCTTTGGCCACTCTCCCAGAATCAGCTGCTTTGTTCTGCAGCCACATTCTTCATTCTGAAGTGTTAGGCAGCTACTAGCATGTGTGCGCCAACATTATGTATAGGAAAATATCTACAGGGCATTGTCAAGGGTGCTTGACTATTTTCCTGCAGGATGCTATGTTTCCAATCTTGGTTTGCCATTAATTTCCTTCTTTTTGTACTTCTGTGATCAGTGTTACACACTGCTGCTGTATATGTGCATGATGATAGGGCATTAAGCAAAATGCCCTTCTACTCTTGAATAACTCTGTGTGTACTTACCGAGGTTCTAAACTTCACATAATTGTAGATAAGTTTACCCTCCATTTGTGGAGAGGAGAAGTAGAGTGACTGATAACCATCATTCTCCCCCTAAATTTTCTATTACTTCCCAAATAATGTGAACATTTCTTTATTCTTTCATTTACTAGTATTTGATTAAGAACTTACAATATTCTTGGCTCTGTGTTTAGCAGAAGACACCTTTTATTTATATTTCAATAATTTTATTATATTGAATATTTTACCACGTTTAATGCATCAAAAATACAGAAGATTTTTTAAACAATTTTATTTATTTAAGTTGGCAAGTAAAAGGTTTGTATATTTATGATCTTTTCATAATGTATACATTGTGGAATGGCTAAATCCAGCCAGTTAACATATGTATTATTTCACATACATTTTTGTGATAAAAATATTTAAAATCTACTCTCAGCGAATTTCAAATATACAATATATTGTTACTGACTATAGGCACCATATTGTATAACAGATCTTTTGAAATTTTTTCTCTCTGTCCAGCTAAAATTTTGTGTCGTTTAACCAGCATACTCTTAAAAATGATACTATTAAGAATAAATAATAATAAAATAAAATAATAAATGATAACATGAATAGTTTTGGTTAGTGACAAAGACCACATATTAGCTTTATTGTTGTGGTTTTATGGTGGTTGTTTTTGGAATTTTTAGTATTATATTTCTATTCTTCACAACTTAACAACTTAATCGAAAAAATGCATAAATATATTGAGATGTAGTCTCCATCTTTCACCGAGGATGGAGTGTGGTGGCACCATTTCCGCTCACTGCAACTTCTGCCCCCCCATTCAAACTATTCTCCTTCCTCAGCCAACGGAGTAGCTGAGATTATAGGCGTCCGCCAGCACTCTCGCCTAATGGGTTTTTTTCTTTTTCTCTTTCTTTTTCTTTTTTTTTTTTTGTCATTGTTTGTTTGTTTGTTTTGAGATGGAGTTTCGCTATTGTTGCTCAGGCTGGAGTGCAATGGTGAGATCTTGGCTCACTGCAACTTTTGCCTCTGGTGTTCAAGCGATTCTCCTGCCTCAGCCTCCCGAGTAGCTGTGATTACAGGCATGCACCACCACACCAGGCTAATTTTGTATTTTTAGTAAAGATGGAGCTTCACCACGTTGGACAGGCTGGTCCCAAACTCCTGACCTCAAGTGACCTGCCTGCCTCGGCCTACCAAAGTGCTGGGATTACAGGCGTGAGCCACCGCTGGACCTAATTAAAATATTATTTGCTTAAACATTGCATGTCCATTAAGAGAGTGATTCTTAAATAATTAGACACATAAACATTTCAGGTAGTGATGTGTTTTTCATTCTGGCTAATATGTTAAGACCTCCGGATATGGGCTAATTTCTTTGTTAATGCCTCTGTCTTGTTTTTTAGTCTATAAACCACATTTGAAAGTTTTTAGCTTTTGCTTAGATAGCTAAGAGGCAGAAAACATATTTTGATTTAATTCCTAAATATGTTTTACATTTTCTCCTAAGTATGAATGCACAGTTTTCAAAGGCTAGGATTCTGGAGGACTTAGTTTCAGATGGTCCTTTGTGCTTTGAGGATGACAAAGAAATATTGGCTTGAGCTTTATAAAAATTAATTAAAGTTTAGTGTGTGCTTTTCCATGATCCTGCATTCTTTAGTCAATGTAACTTAAGTGCAAATACTGCCCAATGTGTATGGGCACTGATATACTAAACAAACACTCACTAACTCATAACACTCTACTAGCTTTAGAAATAAATATCTCATAAAATATTTGTCGAAAAGTTAATACATCACAACAAAATAAAATGACAATATCAGCTTCTGTAGAATTTTTCACAAATACCATGAATAAATAATGTTCATGTTTCAATAAGCTATGGAGTTACTTTAAAAATAATGAAATTAATTAAAAGAGCTATACCTGATGCCATATAATCTTGTATACATGCAGCTTTGGATGTACATCAAATTCAATTTTAAATCCATATGTATGAATACAAGTTAAAAATGTATATATGCACAAACACATACATACACAAACACATTCTAGAGAGAATAACAATTCTCTAAACTCATTATTCATCCAGTACTTCTTATATGGCATTTGCTTAAAAGAAGGTTCACTTACAAAATTAATGAGATCATATTAAATCATTTTTATTTGTTCACCTTGAACAAAGCAGATGACCTTGTTGAGTCTCGAGGTTTTTATTTCCACCTTACATAAAAATAGTTAGATTTGATGTCAAAGAATCTTTTAACTAAAAATTACTAAATAACTAAATATTTTATTTTCATTATCTTTAAATATGAACTTTAAATAAACTCATGTTTTATTTATATTTTAGAAAGTAATATAATTAAATATCAGGTTACATTCTCATATTTAATTGAATATGTTGATTTAGAACTATAAATTTTTTTAAGAATGAAGGCATTTTGAATTAATATAAGAAGAGAAACTACATATCAATATTATTTTTAAAAGCTTATATTAATTTTAGTACCAATCGAGTAGTATTTTATGGTTTCAATATCTATTTCAGTGCTGTGTTTTAAAGTCCAACTGTCTAAACTATCTGATAACATGCTTTATTTGTACATACAAACATGTCACACTAAGACATGTACCACAGATGTAATTTTAAAACACACAATTAAAATACATCAGTAAAAAACCTTCCCCAAATATTTATGGCTTTTAAAAATACTAAGAAAAAATTTTAAGTTAAAGCATCAGTCAGAACTCTATTAGAAATGTACCTTACAGATTTGGGAACACAGTTTTCTTACCTAGTCATTAAATCTGGTGTCCATGGAAACTATTGTGCTTTGATATCAAAGATATGCTATTTATTCACATAATCTGCACAATCAAAAATAATTTAATCACATACCCTTACCTACATATCAATTTTCTCTGCACACACCAAAAATTACATAATATCTTCTTCATATTTGAAGAAACTTGAAGAAAGTAAAAATTTCTTTAAAGTTTTAATTATGCATGCATCATGGATTTTATGTTCTCTGGCACAAAACTCATTTCTCAGACAAAGATCCTCCACATTTTTATATATTTATCTTTCTGTCACCTAAAATTTGCAGCTAATACTACATGCTTTGAATTCATTACCTTTTTACCTTACTTCTAAAATCATTACCAAGGAAGATATAGGCTAATCTTTTTTCTGGTTTATGAAGAAACTCATTAGACATACAGAACCACACATATATTATATGATATACTACTACTTGTAATTATTACCAGAAATAAAGGTGGTCATCATTTTACTATATAAGTATTAAATTAATGCTTATTACTGTCTATTGTTTAAAAGGTAGATAAATGTCAGTAAATTTTGTGATTAAATGTTAATGCCCCACTAAAAACAACAATCCACATTAACTATACATAATGACATAGAATATATAATAATTAAACTATATTAATTTCCTTGGTCCTAATTAGATCTAGCATACCTGAGTTATAAAATTTTCATAATGTTTAATTTTCATACTAAAAAAATTTTGATCAATAAACTGATAACAGTAAAAACAAAAATCCATCCAATGAGTCTATCACATTCAGGTAAGATGATATGGTCAAACTAAAGGGAAATAAGAAGACATATGCTAAATATATTAATTCATTTTCACACTGCTCAAAAAGATAACCTGAGACTGATCAATTTACAAAGAAAGAGGTTTAATTGGACTTAGAGTAGCACGTGGCTGGGGAGGCCTCACAATCATGGTGTAAAGCAAGGAGGAGCAAGGCACGTCTTACTTGATGGCAGCAGGCAAAGAGAGGAGCCCTTGTGCAGGGAAACTCCCATTTTTAAAACTATCAGACCTCACGAGACTCATCTGCTATTATAAGAACGGCCAGAGAAAGACCTGGCTTCATGATTAAATTATCTCCCATCAGTTCCTCCACCAACAAATGAAAATTATGGGAGCTACAAGATGAGATTGGAGTGGGCACACAAAGCCAAAACATATCATGTATTAACTGTAAAATATATTAAATGTTGTCTGGATATGCAATACTATATATATTTTTTTCTCCGTGTTAGTATACTTATTTAAGATTTTACTCAGAAGGAATAGATGTATTTTTATTATGGGAGGAATACCTATCAAACTCTACAATAGTTAAATATGCTGAATGATCCAACCTATGGTACACATGGGAAGAATAAAAAACAAAAATGAATCATTTAAATAAGAAAACTGGCATTTTTAAAAAAACAATGTTTTTAAAAATATATAATGGTGGGAGGAGAGAACTGCGAAACAGGAAACCTAATCACTCATGCTTTAGTTGGGACGAGTGCTCTGGCAAATAGTGATTAGTGTCACTCTTTGGGTATGACTAAAGAAACTTGTGATGGAAGGCAGTACATTGTGTTTTGTCTTTAACTTTGATGAAACAAGAATCCATTTACTGGAGCCTGCACTCATTTTTGGTATAAATATACATGAAAAATATGAATGGCAGTTTTGCAAATTCCAAAATGATATGGTAAAATAAAAATATAATGTTTACATATCGGAGATTAAAAAAAAACCTTGCCACAATGATAAAGAACTCTAAGGATTTGTCTCCAATTCCCCAAAATGCACTTCATAATGTTAATATACTTACATAATTATTTTTAAATTTGTCATATTAAACGTATATGATCTTTACTTGTAGAAAGTATACAAATTTCATATTTTATACTTACAAATATAAAAAATAGAAAATTGTAGTATATTTTCCACCTTTATTGAAGTATCTTGACAAATAAAAATTGGATATATTTAAAGTGTATCTAGTACAGACAATGAGATATTCTGATATATGCATATATTGTGAAATTATTGCCATGAACTAATTAACATATTCATGACTTCACATAATTATGATTTCTTTTGTGTGATGAGAATATTTAAGATCAACTCTGTTAACAAATTTCAAGTATACAATACAGTATTATTAACTGTATATTGTCATAATAAATATGATATATAGAATGCATATAATCATGGTATATATTAGATCCCAAAATTCATTTATTCTGCATTATTGGATGTACTCTTTCACCAATATCTCCCCATTTTCCTCACCCTCCTCCTGCTAACCACCATTCTACTATCTGCTCTTATGTGTTCAACATTTTTAGATTTCACATATAAGTGAGATCATGTAGTATTTGTCTTTCTGTGTCTAGCTTATTTCACTTAGCATAATGCCTTCTAGGTTTATCTACGTTGTTGCAAGTGGCAAAATATTCTTCTCTTTAATGGTGAATAACATTTCTTTGTTTATATATAAATACTATATATATCACATTTGCTTTATACCTTCAACTGATAAACACTTTGCTTCTATCTTAGTTATTGTGAATAATGCTTCAATAAACATGGGGTGCACATACCTCTTTGAAATAATCATTTTATTTCCTTTGGACTCAAACAGAAGTGTAATTGCTGGATTATATGGTAAATCTATATTTAATTTTTGTAGAGACCTCTATAATGTTTTTCATAATGGCTGTGTAAGTTATATTCCTCTCAAGAGTGTACAAGCATTCTCTTTTTCTCTACACCCTCACCAACAAATATTGTTCATCATTTTGGTAATAACTATTCTGACAGGTGTGAGGTGATATCTAATTGTGGTTTTAATTTGCATTTCCCTGATGATTAATGGTATTAGGTACTTCTTCATATAGCTGTTGGCCATTCATATATCTTCTTTTGAGAAATGTCTCTTCAAGTTCTTAGCCCAGTTTTAAATCAGGTTTGCTATGAGCTGAATACATGTGTATCCCTCAAATTTACATGTTAAAATCCTAACCTCCAAGGGGTTGGTATTAGCAGGTGAGGCCTTTAGGAGGTAATAAGGTCCCGAGAGTAAACCTCTTATGAATGAGATTCATGCCCTTAAAAAGGAGGCTCCAGAGAACTTCATTATTCCTTCTGCCATGTGAGGACAAAAGGAAATGACAGCCCCACACCAGACACTGAATTTGTCAGAGTCTTGATCTTGAACTTCTCAGTCTCCAGAATGGTGAGAAGTACATTTCTGTTGTTTTTAAGCCACTCAGTCTATAGTATTTTGTTACAGACGCCTGAATGGACTGAGATGGGATTTATTTATTTAGTTAGTTAGTTAGTTAGTTATGCTATTGAGTTTTTTTAGTTCCTTACAGATTTTGAAAATTAATACTTTATCAGATACATGGTTTGCAAATATGTTCTCTCTTTTCATGGGTTGACTTTTTACTTGGTTGATTTTTTTTCCTTTTCTATATTGCTTTTTGATTTGATAAAATCTCATGTCTATTTTTTATTTTGTTGCCTATGTTTTTGGGATCATATCAAAAAAAGAAAGAATCACTGCCCAGACTACTGTCAAAAAGACTATTAATTATGTTTCGTTCTGGTAGTGTTATGGTTTCAGAACTTAGTTTTTAAGTCTTTAATCCATGTTGAGTGGTTTTTATATATGGGGCAAGATAAGGCTCCAATTTCATTCTGCTGCAATGTGAATCTCCAGTTTTCCCAGCACCATTTATAGAAGAGACTATCTTTTCCACATAGTGTGTTCTTGACACACGTATTGAAGAGTCATCGAGCATAATGCATGCATTCATTTCCAGGCTCTCTGTTCTGTTCCAGAAGACTATGTCTGTTTTTATTTTAGCACCATATTATTTGGATTACTGTAGCTATATTTTAAAATCAGGAAGTGTCATGCCTCCAGGTTTGATCATTGTTAAAAACTGTCCAAATGTAAAATTTAACAATAGTAGACACACTTTCTCACATCTGTAATCCCAGCACTTTGGGAGGCAGAGGAAGGTGGATTATGAGGTCAGGAGATTGTGACTCATCCTGTCAAACATGGTGAAACCCCATCTCTACTTAAATACAAAAAATTAGCTGGGCATGGTGGTGCACACCTGTAGTCCCAGCTTCTTGGGAGGCTTAGGCAGAAGAATCACTTGAACCTGGGAAGCGGAGATTGCAGTGAGCCAAGATCGCATCACTGCACTCCAGCCTGGAGACAGAGCAAGGCGCTGTCTCAAAACAAACAAACAAACAAAAAAATACAAAAACAAAAACAAAGAAATAAACAAAGAAACCAAGTATTTTCTTTTTTTAAAGTAAAAAAGAAATTGAGGTTTGAGTTTTAGGTTTCTTAAAATTCATGTCATGGAAAATTATAAAAAGCTATGCTATTTTGAATTTTATTTTTAAAATGTGTTTATCACTTTCTCAAATATCATGCAATGGTAGTGAATTTCTCTCTCCAGAAAAATTATGGATTGTCACATGCCTAACGCAAGTTGGTAAACAGTTGTCTGAAGAGTCTGTCTCAGAAGCTGGAATTCTTATTCTAATCACAGTGTATCAACTTCAGATTTTCTGGGTCATGTTTTATAATGCCAATGAAAGATATGTGGCATGAATCTGCAGAGAAATATGTCAGTCAGATATTCTTAAAGTTTTGGGAAGGAAGATCAAGGTAATCAGTCAAGAAATTAAAAAACGTTCAGGCCATGCAATCCTACCCTTGTGAATATGTTTCACAAAACTAAAAAGACCAGTAAGTATTGGTGTATTGCATTGATTTCCTGTTGCTGCCTTAACAAGTTACCAGAAATTCAGAAGCTTAAAGCAACACACATTTATTACCTTATAGTACTATTGATTGAAAATCTCAAAGGGGTCTTACTGGGTTAAAATTAATAAATTTTGGCATGACCTACATACCCTTTTGGAGGCTCTAGGGAAGAATCAATTTCTCTACTTTTCTGAGTACTATTCTCCTTTCAGATTCCCTGGCTTGTAACCCACACCTGCTATTCAAAGCCAGCCACACTGCATCTCTCTGTTTCTTTCTTCCATAGCCACATCTCCTTCAAACTCTATCTGCTCCTCTTTCTACTTTTAACGATCCTTGTGATTACACTGGGCCCATGTGGCTAATTGAGCTGATTAGCAACCTTAATTTCATCTGAAAAATTCTTTTGCCACATAAGGTAACATATTCACAGGTTCTAGGGATTGTTGAAACTTTAATGTGGATATCTTCATATGTAAATATAAATAAATAAATATATTTACACAGTGGTATACAGTGGAATGCAATAAGAAAGAATAAAATCATGTCTTGTCAAGCCCATTATATAAAGTGAAACAACTCAGAAACATGAAGTCAAATACCACATGTTCTCACTTATAAGTAGAAGCTACAATGTGTACACATGGACATACCATATATAATAATAGACCCTGGGACTTGGAAGGGTGAAAGAGTAGGAGGGAGATGGGTGATAAATTACTAAATAGGTGCAGTGTACATTACTCCAACGATGGCTACACTGAAAGCCCAGACTCACCACTATGCAATATATCCATATAACAAAACAGCATTCCCCCCCCTTAAATTTATTTTTAAAAGCTCTAGAAAACTTAGAGCAATGTCAATTTTCAATATAAGATTATGTTTGAATAATTTATATTATGTTCACAATATGGAGCATTATGTAGCTTTTACAAATAATTAATTATAAATATAACATAAAGTGCATGGTTTTCCAAAAAGCATTATTGCATAAAATGAAAATAAGATGTATGGGGGTAATGTGAAAGCATATACATTTGTAAAAACATATTTATATACATACATATTTGTAATTAATAAACATTTATATATATAAATCTTTCTCCTCTCATTATTATCTATTTATCGATCGATCTATCTGTATGTATATGTACACAAACACACACAAAATATCATAAGTACAATGAAGACAATATTGGTTTATTACATGAGTTACCTGGTTATAGGGAGTGAGGCTTTGAGTAAAAGAAGGGCACACAGGAATTAAAAGGGAGAGAATGTAAGAAATGTGAGTTTCTCTCCTCAAAATAGGAAATAGTATTAATTATATAATTACATAATTCTCTACAGTCATGTATTCAAAAATTTGTTTCTGATGGGAAATATGTCCTAGATGTATAGAATATTGAGAAAAGTAGTGTACGTGAAGAAAAATAATCATGGCTTTAATCTTTGTTTCTTCTACTTTATAGCCATGTAATACAAAGCAAGTTCTCATTCTCTTGTTGCATATTACAATTGGCAGAAAGTTCTTTGATATGCATTGAAGGTGTCTATTTCCCCTTCTCTTGAATCCAGGCTGGCAAGTGCCCACTTTGGCTAATAAAACACAATGAAAGCCATACTCTACTCTGGATGAGCACTAGAACTGCTGCTGCGACTTTTTTAGAAGGCAGCTACCTGATGAGAAATGTTACCACCTGAGACCACCATGTAGTGAGAAGCCCAAGCTACATGGTAATGTTCTGAGAAATGAAGTGTCATGTGATGGAAAAGAGAGGCAAAAAGCAGAATAAAGAGGTTACTTATATGTATATATTGGGAAAGTCTTTTAAGCTTTCTGTGCCTCAGCTCTTAAAACCATCAAATGAAGATATAATAGTGCCTCCCTAGTACGGTTGTTACAAGGGTTAAATTAGTTAATATCTACAACACTTAGAGTAGTATTTTACACATGTTAAGTTCTATATGTCTTATGCTACTATTTTCTCATCTGTAAAATGAATATTGACATTATAAATTTAAAAAATTTATTTAACTATTATTAATCACCACTCATTGATAGAGCAGTTACTATGTGTCAAACACACAGGTTCATTTAGTGCAGACAAAATAGTGAATAAGATGGGTCAAGACATTCCCTTAGAGATTCTAATTTAATATAGTAAAGACAAGAAAATAAACTTGTATAATTAGATTTCTTTCTATTTAAGCACTTCCTTCAGGAAGACTTTGCTAAGCAACCTATGCCAAAAGATACATTAAATATTTTTCCTTTGGATTTCCAAAGCACACAGAAATTACGTCATCTTAGCACTTAATGCAATGTACTGCCAGAACTTAGTACATTACTATGTTGATAACGCCATCTCCAAATACTCTAATGAATTTACACTTATGTCCTAGGGAAAAGAGGCAAGGGATGTGTGGCTTAGGCTTTCTGTTTAAACTTTAGAGTGAACTCCTCTCTTTTTCCCATGGCTCAGTTGTCCTTGGAACCAGCTTCAGTTGCCATTTCTTGACATCATGGTAATTGTAATTCAAAAGCCAAGGTCAAGAGACGGACATGCCCCATCTCACTCCAGTGCTTTCCCTTCTGCCTAGATTCTTCAAATACCAGAAACAATAAAATCTGATCATGAAAGTAAAGAGTCAAGAAACAACAGATGTTGGCAAGATTGCAGAGAAAAGACTACTCACACACTGAGTATAGCCTCTTTGGAAAATACTATAGTGATTTCTCAAAGAGTTAAAAGTAGAAATATCATTCAATCCAGCAACCGCACTATTAGGTATCTACCAAATGAAAAAAAAGTCATTGTTTTAAAAAGACACCTCCATGCACATGTTTATTACAGCACTATTCACAATAACAAAGTTATGAAATCAACAAAAGTCTCCAACCACAGATGACTGGATAAAAAATATGGTATCTATACAACATGGAATAGTAAGTTTTTTAAATCACTGTCTATTATAATCCTGAGTAGCTGGGATTACAGGCAGCCACCAACAAGCCCAGCTAATTTTTGTATTTTTAGTACAGATGGAGTTTCGCCATATTGGCCAGACTGGTCTCAAACTCCTGACTTCATGTGATCCACTCACCTCAGCCTCCCAAACTGAAAAATTTGTAGGGTCGGGCACGGTGGCTCAATCCTGTAATCCCAGCACTTTGAGAGGCCTAGGCGGGTGGATCACGAGGTCAAGAGATCGAGACCATCCTGGTCAACATGGTGAAACCCCGTCTCTACTAAAAATACAAAAAAATTAGCTGGGCATGGTGGCGCATGCCTGTAATCCCAGCTACTCGGGAGGCTGAG